>JASFAT010000072.1:0-28342 GCA_031353405.1 Baronia brevicornis | reverse complement strand
TAGATAGATTCTATTTGCATTTCTTGTAATGTTAAAACTATTTTTTGAGCAGTGGGAGAGCTTGCGGTATCATGGAGGAATAATAGAGAAGATCGATTGACTAGTCTGAATAGTCTTGCAAGTTTCACCATCATTGTTCGGAGTTCTGCACGGTGAGGTCTGCTATTATTGTTTGACCGGATCTGAGGAAGTTCTAGTAATTAGGTACACCATCCAGTGAACACCAAACGGTTACCATAACTTTTGTATAGGTAAGCTTCGCTTTAGAGCATTATCGTGTCGTTTGAATTGGGTTCAGCCATTGCGTTGTACACTTGCGATTATCTTAAAGAATACACTTTGCGACGAGCACTTCACAATTTGGTCCAAATTTCCTTCATTTCTATATCGGTTTAACAATATAGGACATGTTCCAACGCGCGCTGTTCTCTGCGAATCAGCCAAATCATGAAACAATAATTTTTCAAGGTTTTTTTTTAATATGGACCCATTTGCGGTAAAATGTTCTACAATGGCCCATTGCTATCTTTAAACCATGTCGCTAATTTCTTCGCTTTCAAGCCTTTACCTTAGTGACTCGTTGTCCTCTTGATTCACTCTGCAAGTAGATTCCAGAACAAAAGTGGTTAAACTAAAAACTCACGGTGCGTTCGTTAAGTCTTTCCTCTCCAAACATTGCATTAAAATTGCGAGCAGTTTCTGCTTCGTAAGTCCCATGTCAGAAATTATATTAAAAATTTACTTTAATTTTTGCAGCATTCAGACTCTATTCTCTGTCTATTCCCAATAAAGTAGTATGCTATATACACACGCACGCAACTCGTGACAGGTGTCGCGTCGCATATTCTGTCAATAAGTAACGCGCAAATAGAATATTATTTAAAAAACTTTTATTTAGACAAAGATTACATTACCTTATCGAACAACAATAAAATCAAAAATCAGTCAATGAATTCACACAAACCTTATATATTATTTAAATGCTTACTGAGTATTTCGCTTGCATTACCTTGCGTCAATCGCCAAAAAGTTACCAAACCGTAATATTAATTTTGAAAGCATACAAAGTTAATATAATGGGGTTTGGTAACCTTAACTCGCGCGTGACAACATGTAGCAACTCACTATAACTCGGTTCTCCCTTGAGATACGAAGATTTTGATAAAATACTTTTTGTTGCTTTTTTTACTATTTACAATTAAGATCCTTTACATTTTTCACATATTGAGATATCAATCTAAAAACCCAATAATTTCGGTAGTGAAATTTACGTAATACCCAAATTTTAGCCTTCTCCGTTCACATGCATTTCCAAATGTATATAATGACTGGACTAGTAGTTCTGCGTAGTTTGTTGAATATTAATTCTGTATATCTTTTCTTTAAATATCAGCACAAAACAAATTATTATCATTTTCTTCCTCTTATATAAGTAAACGAAAATTTTTGTTATTTAATATTCCCACTCGGTCTTGATATAATCAGAATAAAGTTATAATTCAGTTAATAAACTCAACAAAGTTAAAATCAGTCGAACCAAACAACTAAGTGATATTTTTTAAAAAAATAGAGATCACTGATTGTGTTGAAACACTACAAAAGTTTTTGAATTATATCGCCAATCATTTAAACTGGTACAATAAAAAACCAAATTAACAAATTGCCGGTACTTTGGTTATTGTACCAAATTTAAAGTAAATATTATATCTTAATATCATTATGAGAATCACAATTTTAAAAATAAAGGATTTTAAAAAGTACAAATCTAATTTATCTACTGCCTAAACATAGTGTCGCCGGTTTACAAAGCAATTAAATATATTGTTATGGCAATAAAATATCTAATTTATGCTAAAAACAAGAACAATACTACTAATTGCTTGCAACCGCAAAAAATACGATAACATTCCGTATGTTAAGGAATTATTATGGCATATGATTATACTTTATAGGATTATTTGAGTAACAAGTAAATGATATAATCAATATTCTTATAATTTGTCCTTCATTATATTATTTCATATGTATATAAAATCATAAAAATTCATATCATGAACTTAGCATTTGCAAAATCCTTTGCGATTTTTATTGCATCCTCAATACAAGTGTAATTTGTTCCAGAAGCCTGTGCAGATTCTGCCTTTCCTCCACCTTTGCCTCCAATGATACTAACTACAGACTGAACCCATTCAGATGCATATAAACCTTTTTCAATTGAATTTTTAGGTACTGCAGCAAGACAGTATATTTTTTTAGCCTCTTCATCTACAGAAAAGAACATTGCTGCAGTACAAGGAAGTTGCTGTTTCACTTGTTTAAGTGCACCATCTAAAGCTTTAGTATTTCCTGAGGCTTTCAATTCACAAACAATTACTTGAGATGATTTTTCCTTTACACACAATTCTTTAGCTTTCTCTATTACTTGATTCAGTATTAAACTTTTAGAAGCTCTTTCTTTATCATCTAGTTGTTTCTTCAAATTTTTCAACATTGTTCTTAATTCTTCCTTTTTCCAATATGATATTTGTGCATGAGACACATCGTTTGTAAGTTCCACAATTCGTTTAACCATTTGTTTCTCATTCACACTATCTGGATTTTCCTTTATAATATTAGCAATATTGTTAACTTCATTTTCTAAAACACTAAGTTTATTTAAAGCCTTAATAGCTTCTGGACCAGTTAATGCAACAATTCTTCTAATACCTTTTGCTATTCCTTCCTCGCTTACAATTACGTATTCTCCTATATGTCCAGTTTTATGAAGATGAGATCCTCCACAGAATTCTACAGATGTATCATATCCTGTCAGTCCCGCTGGATTTTTCTCCAATTCCTCAACTGGTACGCCCACAGATACAACTCTTACTGGATCAGGATAATGTTCATCAAACATAGCTCTAAGACCTTTTATTTTCTTAGCTTCACTAAGACTTGTGTGTTTTGCATAAACAGTTTTATTATCATTTATAATATTTCTTATGCGATCTTCTGCATCCTTAATTTGTTTAGTTGTCATAGGTCCTTTGTTAGTAAAATCAAATCGAAGACGATCAGGCATTACGAGAGACCCACGTTGATCAGAATCATTTCCAAGAACTATTCTAAGTACATTATTTAGTATATGTGTTCCAGTATGATTATTCATAACAAGTCTACGTCTATCTGTATCTATATGTAATGATAAGGTATCTCCCACTTTTAGAGTACCTTCCACTTTACCTGTATGTAAAATATACCCACCTTTAACTTGTACATTTTTAACTGTAAATTCTACACTTTCATCATCAGTTTTTACCATATATCCTTCATCAAATATTTGACCTCCTTGTTCAGCATAAAAATTTGTACGATCTAATATCAAACCACATTCTTGTCCAGAAATTATTTCATTTACAAATTTCGTATTGTGTCTTAAAGCAAGAATGGTAGCATTACAAGGTTCAAAACTGTAATCAGCATTTTTATCATCTGATGACGGCATATAGTTATATTTTGGTGAATCATCTGTTATAGGTATTCCACTCTCTTGCAAGTGATTTATTGCATGAATATCTAATGCTAATAAGTCTTCATGTCCAATGGACTTTCCTTGAGAGCTTAATTGAGATTCTTTCTTTGCCTTTTCATAGCCTTCCATGTCGATTGTTAATCCTTTTTCTTCACACATTAAATGCGTTAAATCAACTGGAAACCCGTACGTGTCGTAAAGTCGCCATGCAACATCACCAGGTACAATATTAGAATCCCCAAGTTTTTCCATTGTTCTATTAAGCAAATTTCTACCTCGAGAGAGCGTTTTTAGAAATTGAATTTCCTCCTCGTTAATGATTTGTATAATCGATTCAGGATCTTTCTTTACTTCTGGAAATACATGTCCAAGCAATTGAACAACTGTATTTACAAGGGAACCGAAAAATCCAGGTTTTGCATTTAACTTTTCTGAAGCATAACGTACAGCTCGCCTTAAAATACGACGGAGTACATAACCTCTACCAGTATTATCTGGGAATCCTCCATCTGACAAAGCAATGGTTAAAGTTCTTGCGTGGTCAGCTAATACTCGATACGCCATATCAATTCCATCAACATCCTCAGAACCGACTTTCCCGGAATAAGGTCTTGCTTTTGTACCATGCTCAATGGCTTTAAATATGGGCATGAAAAAGTCAGTATCATAATTAGCTCTTTTATTTTGTATAACAGATACTAACCTTTCAAGACCTAGCCCACAATCAATATGTTTTTTGGGCAAAAACTTTAAAGACCCATCTGATTCCCTATTAAACTGTATAAAAACCAAGTTCCAAATCTCTAAAACATCTGGGTCATCCATGTTAACTAAATTTGCGGCATTCCTTCCACCTATGCGATCATAATGCAACTCAGAACAAGGACCACATGGACCTGTTTCTCCCATTTCCCAAAAATTATCTTTCATACTACCAGGTATGATATGTGATTCAGGGAGACCTAAGTCTTTCCAAATGCTTTTACATTCTAAATCAGGATCCAAACCTGATGCAACATCACCACCAAAGTAGGTCACATATAATCTATCTGGTGACAATTTATACACACTAGTTAAAAGTTCCCATGCCCATGCACAAATTTCTTTTTTAAAATAATCTCCAAATGACCAATTACCCATCATTTCAAAGAAAGTGTGGTGATAAACATCCTTGCCAACATCATCTAAATCATTGTGTTTTCCACCAGCTCTTATACATTTTTGAGTATTGACTACGCGTACATAATGAGACATGTCAGAGTTAGGATCCACTGATCCCAAAAATATAGGCTTAAATTGATTCATGCCTGCATTTGCAAATAACAAAGATGGATCGTCTAGCGGTATTGTAGATGAAGAATGTACATATTTATGTTCTTTTTCAATAAAAAAATCAATGAACATCTGTCGAATTCGATCACCAGTCAATGATGAATCCATTTTGAGTCTTTATCTGAAACAATAAAAAGTAAAACTAACAAAAATTTACCCAGATTTATTTATTGTTTATTAAATAAGAGTGTTAACTATTAGACTACTTATTTCATATTTTCCACCTTCACAATAATTTGTGCTACTTATGAATCACTTCCATTCTATAATACAAATATTATTAAATATGTAAATGAAATGAAAAACACCAAATAATTATTTCTTAGCAGTTTTCGATTCCCTCTCTAAGGAACATTAGAAGAATATATATAGCTAGAATAATAATGATACAACAAAAGATGACAGAAAAAGTGAATTTGTTTCAAATGTTTGTGTAGTGCCTAAAGTACATAACATGCCTACAATATCTTCAATATTGCAAATGGTTATGGGTAGCAGTGATTACTTATTTACATGTGACTCACATACTAATTTGCCTACCTCTTCTATAAAAAATTTAAAAACAACAAAATAAAACAAAACAGACCTAAACAATCTTGTGACAACATTTTGAATAACCTCACCCAATAAACTATCATATATAGCCAGTCTAACATACTTGTAAATAAACACACTCTGTAATAAATTTGACCTTAGTATAAATTTATTTTGGGTATAAAAAAGTAAAATTAAAAGGTTAAAATACATTATGTTAGATGATATTGTTAAATAAGGGATTGGTAATAAATAGATATACTACAAATTAATTTTAAGACCAGACTAGATGGTGCATCTTAGGACATCACGCACTGACAAAGACTGATGATAGCTTAGTTTATTTTCATTATATTTATGATCAAATATTTATTACTCATATCAGAGATTATGACTATGCCAGCAGCATTATAAAATCATTTACCCCAATTTATTTTATTGCAAAATAACAGTATATGGGAAATATTAAATTAAAAAGATAAAGAACAACTGCAGTAATGGCTTAAAATAATAAAAATGACAAGTTAATCATCAATCAACATAAATGAAAAATAGAAAAAATGTAATGTGTAGTAATTGTTATACATAATTCAACTAGGTATAGGAAAAATAATGAACCTAAAGATTCAAATTCATATAAATTAATTTCATAATATTATGGATTTGCATCATCACCATAATTAAAGCAACCATCACTCAACTGAAAACATTGCTGAACAATTCATATCGTCGGCCTACATATCGAAATTTCTAAGTCCACATAAATAATTTTATAGGAACAACAAAACACTGATTTTCTTACGTAGTTGTCGAAAATAAGAATTGTTTATTCGAATAATTGTCACTTTCATTAAAAAGAGCTATTTTTGAGGTTAATACGGAGAATTCTTTGGGATAGGTTTAAATAATTATCCTTTCAATGGAATCAATAGTGAGAGGAAAAATTCTGATAATTAGGTTCAACGACATGTTCACCATATGGAAAAGAAAATTGTATTCATGGCATTAACAACATTATTGAAATGAATTTAATAGAAAGTTTAATGAATACAATTCATATTATGAAAATATAATATCGTAATATTAAAATGTCCAGTACCTGATGTAATATAAAAAATTGATGACAATAACCTATTTTTCACAGCTGACAGCACCACCGCAAAACGTGCAAACTGTAAAGCAATTGAAAATATGATTGGAAACAACACATCACAAATTACTTTCATTACCATTTTTAAAGTTTTACGGCACTGGGTTCAAGCCCTTTTGAGCCTGTCTTGTAAGTTTATATCAAGGTCTTATATACAAATCAGTAAAACAATAGTAGGTGTACGTCGACTTAAAGGTACTGACACACATGTTTATTACAAAGCTTGCTTAAAACTAGCATGCTCCACGACTGTTTACATTTGCTAGCAATTAGTATGCTACTAAAAAGCATGCTCAATGTAAATAATTGTACGCACATGCTATTTAAGCACAGGCATTCGGCCAAAATAGAAGCTTCAGAAGAAAATACAAATTAGCGTGGTTCCTTACAAAATTAGTGTCAGTTCTGTCCGTTAAAAACATTTTGACACACGTGCCACTAATAAGCATTTGCTCATTAGTGGCATGCTTTCGTGCTAGTAATGAGCATGTTTGTCAGTACTTTAATGGTTGCGCTTTTCTTTTCAATTTACGGCCGCCAGAGGCATGACGATAGTGTTGGTCAAAATAGCATTCTGTCTCTTTTTCTTTCATACGTAACGCATGCGTATCGTCACATTTCTCCAATTTATTTCGTATTTTACATAAATACTATTGAATTGATTGATGATGAAAATACAGTACCCAGCTCGTGTTGTTTTATTCAAATGTCGCTTGTCATTCAACCCGCGTGCACGGTGCGAACCATCGATAGTAACGACTTGCAGCGGTGTTGACGCGAAAGTAGTTATGACACAATGTATGAAATTGTGCTTCTTTGCAAGATCTGTATATAAGACTGTGATTTATATAGTCAGCTTGTCACATTACTTCTTGATGAAATGGTGGCTCCACTACCAAACTTATGGACGGAATTATCCCGTCAACTTACGTCAGTGATGTAGTGTTTTTATTTAATTTTCATAATCTTATAGTATTATCATCAGTTATGTTGTGTAATTATGGTAGTATATTGTTTGTCTTTTTTGCAATATACAGAGCTACTAATTTTAATAAGTGTTCAAATTCCGCTTCGCCCATTATCAAATTATTTTTTAAATCGTCTGCTTCCAGCGTACTTAGGATCCGCATATTGTAATGCTTTTCTCTTAATTCTAAAAATTGCTGTTTGGCACCCGGGCTCGGGATCCTAGGGGGCGCCGAATCCAATTTCTAATTAGAAATTTTATTGACCTCTAAACTCATTAAATGGCGAAAAATTGATATTTGAGTTTGATTTATAGTCATTGAACATTAAATTGGTACTTACCTATTAAATAATAATGAAAATTGATGAAAATATTTATAAAACATATTGATTTTTGTTTGTGCATTTTTTTGTAACTTACAGAGTTTTAAGAAATTAATAAATAAAAGATTAAAATTATATTGCGTTTTTTTACAACAGCAGGGACGCGGGCTGATTACCCGCACCCTGGCGCGGAATATACTTAAGACGGCCCTGCTGGTTGGTTGCACCCACTAAAGTCGCAGCAAATAGCAATAACAAAAGCATAAATATTATTTCAATAAAAAAGTGGGGTTGACGTGTGTTTCTTTACGCTGAAAAGAACTACCATGTGATCAAAATAATACGTAAGGGCAAAGTTTAGCTCGACCTTTACAAAAAATATAATGAAAATGCAAGTACAAAGACTAAAGAAAAAAGTTGAAAATATGCGCTCAAATTACGCGAAAGAACAGTCGCCATACGTTAGGAGTGGACGATATACATCGATGATTTAAAAATACTCGTTACATCGAGTGTTTTTAAAAGTAACATCGAATCAATCTGTTTTATAATTCCTCAAAATTCAGTAAATAAATACTTAGTAATGAGTAGTGTAATTATAAAACCTATGGATGTATGGTTTAGAAAAATATATAGTAGGTCAAACTACTACATTTTATAACTTTTCGTATATTTTATATAATATGAAGGAGGAAGATATCTATATTGGCGACATCTACATTATCAGAGTTCATTTTTGATTTTAAGTGCCTGTTTTTTATTTATTTGCGACACATTTCTACAATTTAAAAACTATTCATTGAAAACATCGATTGATGTTATTCCTACTATATGATACCGTATAATGACTATTACTACCATATGACCGTTCTTCACAATGTCGTTTTAAAACTGAGTCAGGGTCCGATTGTTCCGGCAATATAATAAGCGATATATTGCAAGGGGCCACGCCCGAACGCATCCTAACTACCATGTAGTGTAATAGGCTTTTAGAAAAGATTGCACAACAGACATTTTATTTCCGATCAGTGATATTTATTATAATAGATTGGCAAAATCGCAACTCGTGAGTTAGAGATTTGTTACAAGTGTTGCCCTTACACAGAGTACTTGTCAGTGCTTAGTATTTATGTATTTATTTCATATATTTCTTTGAATTTAATTTTTATACATTATTTTTCAAGTAAAGAAAATAAATTTAAGTAAAAGTAGAAGTTTTTTAATATTGTAATGTGTATTTTTTAATATTTTGATATATTATTACCGGATGCCGGTTTATATCGGATAGTTATCGAATATCCGCTCCATCTCTGATATACAGGGTGTCCTAGAACTCAACGTCAAGCCGAAACGGGGTGACAGGATTGATTGTAACCATCAACAAAAAAATAAAAACCTCCAGTAACCCGATTTTTGCTAACCCATTTTACTTAATTAAAATGTTTTTTATTCGCACAAGCTTTCGGTAGGTTCTTAATTTTAAGATCTTCAGATAGATTTCTTTTCTGATTTTTCTCATGATGGTTACAATCAATCCTGTCACCCTGTTTCAGCTTGACGTTGAATTCTAGGACACCTGTATATCCACTACATATTTTAAGATCTCATTCTGTTACCATCAACTTTACAATGTGACTCGATATTGTGTAAAATATATATATTTATCTAAAATTTGAAATAAAAGATGAACTTAATTTTTTATTGAACTTTATAGACGACCTTTTTAAATATAGCTCAAACAAAATATATCTTATATAACTGACATAAAACACTAACATTATCTACAATATAATAGTTATTATTAAAACAAATATTCATACAAGTATTTGGTTGGTCGTTTTTGACGGCACCAATCTCATAAATGAATATATTTTATGAAGTTTGGTGCAAACTTAGGGTTGTAATAATTTACATAATTTTACCATACTAAATATCTATTCCTGTCCGAAGCCTTCAGTTTCTTCTATAGCATAGTTTAATTTTTCACACAGCTGTTCATAACTTTTATAGGGCGGAAGGTCAAGTCTGTTAAAACAAGTGTGCGATCGAGGCAGCCATGTGTCTTTCCCCACCTGTAAGAGACACAATATTTATACTGATATTTTGTTTATTGTAACATTTTACATGTATAAAAAGTAACGATTGGTGATGTAATAAATGGTGTTCAAAAAGGGTACGTCATATCATTTTGAGATTTCCACACTGTTGAAATGGATGTTAGAAAATGAGCGATGGCATACATATTACAACCACTAGCTTTATGAGCTGTACAATGAGCCGAACGTCATGAAAACTATTGAAATTGGACGCCTTCATTAGGCTGAGCACGTAATGCGGATGGACGAGTCTAGAGTACCCAAACGCCTTCTCGACGGCAAATCAGATAGTCGTACAAGCCGCGGAAGGCCTAAGCTCAGATGGGTAGATGGAGTAGAGGACGACTTAAAGGCAATCGGTGTGCGGGGCTAGAGAGACAAGTCAAACTAAGATCCGACTGGAAAAATTTACTAAACCAGACTAAGGCCCACCCGCGGTGTAATGCCTTGATGATGATGATGACACTGTTGAAATTTATCAAAATGGTGATGTAGTTTACGTTTGCATACAATTTATCGATAGAGTTTAAAGTCATAATCGAAACAAACAGATTTGATTTCATTTGACGGATCAATATTATCATCTACGTTTTCGATAACAAGAGTCAACCCCTAAAAAATACGCAGTCTTGGTGTTAGTAAAAAATCTATATATCATTTTTAAGTAAAATATTTTACAAGTATAAAATTATTATAATGATTTATTTAAACTTACAAAAAAAATTAACAAAGATGATTCCGAATTAGGCAAATAATAAGAATCAGGAATGACATATAATTAACAAAATAAGAACTAATATATAAGTAGGAACTATTTTATTAATGTTTTAAAAAATAGTTCTTCAAAATAACACATCTATAATAAAAACAAAAAAAAAATATTGTATAAGAGTAAGTATGCCTTCCAATCCAGACATTGCTTTAAGTATCATTACTCAGTAACGAAGCTCCTGCCTTCGGAATCAATGGTCGCGTGTTGGATTCCCGCATCGGGATGAATTTACGTATGGCCTACAAGTATGTATTTAAAGTCTGGCTATCTTGTTAATCCGCCTTCGACAAACGTGATGAGTGAATCACCATTTCTCTAAATATGTGGAGGCTGTAGATATATTTATTAAAATGAGTTCTATAAAAACTATATATGCTTAGTGTCAAATAAGTAATAATGAGATACATGAAAAAGCATAAAATTAATATTTTGCCGTAAAATATAAAAAAGTATCATAGTTGCCTTAAATTGTAAGATTGAAAGGAAACTTTTTATAGCACATTACCTTTTCTATACAAAATCGTTGAGGCCCATTAGACCCCATGAGTTCCGCGAAACCACCTACAGGAACTCTACACGTGCCAGTAACGAATTGAAGCAATCTTGCTCGTTTCTCATTGTCCATTTGCCGCACAAACTACAAAATATACATGTTTATTAATAAATTGTGTTCTTTAAATATTTTTGAACATAATGAATGAACTTAGCACATTTGTTATATTAAAATAAGTATAAACGTAAAGTAAGGATGACAAATACAAAATACACAGCTGTATGCTTATTAAATATTTTACAGCACACACCACACATTGTAATAAACATTGAATCATGTCAACAAAATTATGGTGTTGGTCTTTTTGGGACCACAACTTTATTATTACTCGGCAATGCGATTTTGTAATCTTTATGTTTTCTTGATTCTCAAATTCATACCCAGACTGTTTATTAAGTACCAGTAATATAGTTTGGCTATTAAAACCGCAAAGGAGGAGTTCAATTAAAGCGTATAAGTGAAGTGATACGAAATTAATGAGTGTATCGTGACTTAAGTTGACTGAAAAAGTTAATAGTAGGTTATGGTAGAACAGCCTCTATATTATCAAGACGTAACGTGAAACTCTGACATTTAATAGATCTGACAATAGTTATAACTAATTGCCATCGAAGAAAAGAAAAACGAAAGGACTTTATATAGTGAACGTTACGACACTTATCAATTGGCATGCTACTAAAGCGGCTCATTAAATATTTTTGCAATCACTAACACGCACCTGCCAAAACCAGAGCACCTGTTTGGTTGTGCGCGTGTAGTGCCGGTAGATGGTGTTGCGTTGCCAATCATCCACGTCCACCTCTTGCATGCCGCACAGCATGAGCTCCAGTTCACGTTCGTCGAAATACTTAAGCCACTCTAATGGCACAACCTACATACAAATCAATGAATCAATATTACATAAAACTGTATTACCACTCACTGACTCACTGAAATGTTATTTGTTAAACTGTAAAAGATGGGGGAGGGTAAGTTTTTCTAGGGAAATGTTCAGATAAGGCTCGAGGTAGAAGAATTATATCCAACCTTGACGATTTGAACCTGGTAAAAAGTTACGCGACGGCCTACCCGAACCTGTAATACCAGCCAAGGTCGCCTCCGAACAAAAATGGTGACAAATGGGTGGAGGAAATTTGGCAATAGACCGAAAAGCTCGCGTAGTTTCGAGGGGCCGCCGCAGGCAGGCTACAATAACAGAATCTCTAGGTACAATTATAGGAGTGATTTAACGAGACCCGTGCAACATGTGCCATTTATGGTAGACGGTAAACTTAACCTTCCGGCCATGTGTACAATAAAGGCACGATTATACTAAAAATGGAACTACTATAAACAAGCTTTGAGTCCGTAATGATGAAATAAATATTATGACACAATATTTATTTCATCATTACGGACTGATGATGAAATAAATATTGTGTCATAATATATCGATTTTTACTTTAACCATCAAATGCACATACAGCCGAGAATGAGGTTAAAACGACTTAGCACGGAATGTGTTAAAAAAATATTTTGTAACTATTTTCTAAAAGGTCTGTTGTGCAGTGGAGGGACAGTACATCGATTACTTAAAAGAAAGTAGATTTTATACAGAATTTTCAAGTGTTTAAAGGATAATGCTCAAAAAGCGGTCCGGCGCATAAGTACATTTCTGGTTGTCTTATTTAGCCATATATGGACAGTCAAAAGTTTTACTTAGCTAAGATCCGCGACAAGCAAATCAATAACAGAAAATTAATAGTGTGTGTTTTTCCGTTGGGTTAAGTGGATTTATTTGGAACTTAAACCAAAAACTTACCGAAAATCGGCCATCAATTCTCCACCCACCAACCACTATACACAACACCAAACACACATTATCACTTTTCCATCTTGTAAACGACACGTGTTTCGCCCCAACACGAGGCATCTTCAGGTATAGTAGGCTCTACGGAAGAAAACCGAAAGTGACCCGCCATTACAACGGGCGCCTTATATAAACAACCCCCACCCACAATGTAAGAAAACAACAGGTGGGCGATACAGGTGTGTTAAAACTTATGTCACCACTTATTATTTGGTAAATATGACAATTTATTGTATTAAACGAATTTAAAAGTTTTTTAAGAGAATATATTCAAAAGAGGGGAATTTACAATATTTATTTGATCATTTAGTATCTGGGACGAACTTTTCTTGTTCTTTAAGATCTCTAGTTGCTCCAATACACCTAGTCTCAAACCCTTTTCACGTGTGTAAAATATTTGGCGAATGATTGTCGGACAGAGAGTGCCCACAGGTTAGCAGATGGTTTGCAAAATGGGACTTATCGGGATGTTTGTTTCTAAATGCGGCTATATGTTCACTATAGCGAGTCTTAAAGCTACGGCCAGTTTGACCAATATAAACTGCGTTACATTCACTACAGATAAGTTTGTAGACACCTGATCTAAGCTGTCGGTCCACTTTATTTAACATTAAAAATGTTTTTTACTGCATTATCCGTTCTGAACGCCACTCGGATCTCTTTGTTGTTTAGGGTTTTCGCAATTTTGTCCGAGATAGGACCTATATAATTTTTTTAGCCATCTCACATATAGCATGATCCAAGAGCCCTATGAAGACAGTCAATATACTAAGCAGTTTATTGAGACTTTAAATAGGAACGTGCACAAGTCAAACTTTTTGGCTGACTACAATTTGAATAGACAACGAATCGCGTTTGGACAAACCAAACACATGGAAGAAAATGACCAGATTTTCGAAAATTTCTCCAGATTATCACAAAAGGACTTGATATTTTTTGCCATGAGCATTTACCACTGTAAAATAGGACGCCCGTATTGCAGTGAGCACATTAAACAAATAGGTGTCTACGAAATTTGAAGTGTACAGACATCCGGAGTGTGAAGACGGTGTTTTAATAAGATGCCGTATACAAGCGCGGCATGTCAGAAACAGAACTTACGAACTACTAACTTACTAACTATACTCATTTTGTATAGAAGGGAAACCGGTACAAATGCCATTTCAGAGCATTATTGTTCTTGTATCCATAGCAAAAGACTTTGGGTAGCTACGCCCATGTTGAGTGTACTGTATTACTTACAGGGTTGGGACAGACACAATCTTAGAAAACCATTAATGTAAAATCCATTGTAATATATAATAATTAAATAATTTAATTTACCCTTGATTTTTGTTTATCCTTACACTGCAGATAATGTAGGTGGCGTTGTCAAAATAGATGCCTAAATGTCATATTAGAAGAGTAAAGAAAGAAATAAAGAATTCCCGATTTTTTAACTGTTGACTATAGCTCCATATAAAGAAACAACTAGCAATTTATGATATTTGGAATAAGATTTTGACCACGCCCCCTGCTGAATATTTTGCCACATATGAATATTTAAAATCTGACATACAATTAATTTGTGCCGGGTCTGAGTTTTTTCACCAAACATTGTGAGCACAGTCCTTTACTTAGCTATAACTTTTCTCCAAGTAACAATAATAAAAATTAACGAAATATACGCACCTCATTGAATCCATCAAGGAAGGCAGAAGTCTGTTCTTCAATTCCTCGTGTCATTCGCCATTGCGTAACAAGTTGTAAGTACTGCTCTTTGTTCGCCTGTTTCGACAAACACAATTATAGAGTAATGAAATACATATATAGATACTAATAATCATAAATAAAGATATATTAGATGCGCAACTAAGTTCTCGCTGTTTGTCATTAGATGGCTCCAGCAGTAAGTGTTGGTGAATTTTGACATATCCACAATGCCATGAACCAAGCTTAGACATATGGTAAACAAATCGATGTGACACGTTAGTATTTTTATTGTAAAATTTCTGATTTTATGCCAAAAAAATCGTAATTTGCGGGAACTGTTACTTTTCTTATTTCATTTAAAGAAAACAGCGGCTGAGGCGCATCGCGAGTTAAAACAAGTTTACGGAAATGCTGCTCTAAGTGAAACAATGCGCCGCGATTGATTCCGTCAAGACTAATTTTGATGTTGACGTCTGTCCGCAGAAAAGAAGGCCAAAAACATGATGATCCGTGCCAAAGGCAAGAACGGCTTGCTTCAGTATTAAGATTTACACGCCAAGCTAAACTATTGCATGCGTTGGGAATGATTCAAAAGCAAAGAACTTGGGTTCCTTAAGAATTGAGTCGAGCGTTGTTTCTTCGCCTGTGAAAATCTGCTCCAGCGGCAAAATAAGAAGGGTGTCCTTCATCGGATCGTGACAGGAATGGATTCATTATAACAATCCATAGAAAAGAAAATCATAGGGCCTGCCCGGTCATGCTTCTACGTCGTCGGCTCGGCCAAATATACACGATGCGAAGGTTATGCTGTGTATTTGGTGGGATCAGGGCGATGTTGTTTATTATGAGCTGTTAAAACCAAACGAAACCATCACTGGAGAATGGTATCGATTTCAATTGATACGACTGAGCCGAGCACTGCGCGAGAAACGGCCACAATACGATCAAAGGCACGAAAAAGTGATTCTTACTGCATGACAACGATCGATCTCATGTTACGAAACTCGTTAAAAACTATATGGAAACGCTCAAATAGAAAGTCCTACCCCACCCGCCATATTCCCCAGTTATTGCGCCGTCCAATTATTACTTGTTTTATTCGACAGCACAATGATCTGGCTGTTTAGAAGTTTCACTCATATGAAGACATCGAAAACTGGCTTGAATCGTTGATAGCCTCACACTTTTATTGTAACGGTATTCGAGCTCTCCCAAAAAGATGGGCAAAAGTTTTAGCTAGGATGGACAATACTTAGAATAACATAAATATATAAATATTGTGTGTGTGTCGTTCGTATCGTTTGTGTATGGGCTTATCGCAGGACAAACGATTTCAACAACGGTTTTAACACGCTCGTGGACGGCATTATCTGGCTGTTTTCAAAATTGATTCGGGCCACAGGAAAATTCTCAGTGGGCCGCATATTTGACATGGCAGCTGTAGGGTATTTTATTAACCGAGATTTTAAATTATTAAATAGTTTCACAATCACACAAAATTTTATTTTCTGACTTTTAGATCAATAACAATACAACAATATAAATAGAGAAAATGTACACTGTATATTTAAATAGGTAATTTTCTTTTCGAGAGCCTAACATTAAATATTAATCATTAATACTACTTTCCTCTCTTCTATACTATAGTAAAAACAATAGCAAAAAGGTTCAACAGTCTCATTCATTAAATACTATAAGTAATGAATGTTTCAAGTATTTTCAATTACTTTGAAATACCTATTATTACTATATACTCACTTCTGTGACTCGTTCCTTGTCACCAGCGGGTTTCAGCTCATGATGTATAACTTGGCCCAATACTTCAAAATCTACACTGAACCACATCTCCAACCCACACTCATCGATATCATTATCTTTTATCCATACCAGAGAGTTGTAGAACTCTGGGTCTATCGACTCTATGTCTTTCATTGTAAGTTTTTTGTTGAGCATCCTTTTATAAAAAGGCATTGTAAATCCTGAATAAATAAATCGACCGTGATATAATGCCATGGCTATAAATCTCCCGATAAACTTGAAATAAAGTAAGTGGTCTGGATTGACATAGCTAGCAGGATTGATTTGCAGACTATAATTATTTTTATTAGCATACTCAAAAAGACAGTACATGGGGTTAAGCACTTCATGTGAAAGCAAGAAGAACCACTCTCGACTGACACCTCCGTAGTCTAAGCCCTCTTCCCCGCGAAATATAATATAGAGTCTTCTACGTAATTCATATGCTGGTAGCCTCATAATCTGAAATAAATGTTTTGCTTATTTGAAAATGATATGTATATTTTATCATTTTTCATTAATTTAGTCTGGAAGGGTTCAATCCTGGAAAATAATAGATTAAGAAGTGCTAGCGACGATGAAAGAACCATTTAAATTTTTTTTAAAACTATGTCTAGTGTGTATTTTTTTTTTTCAACTATAAGTGTATTTAGAAATATTTGCATGAACCCTACGTTATAAAGACTTATCTTTCAGATTAAAGGTTTTAAGCACGCAATACGATGTTGAAATATTACAATATTTAAAAAAATAATGAATGACTAGATATGTAAAAAATTATTTAATATTTTGAAAAAATATTTTTTGTTATTCTCCCACTATCTTTTCTACCTAGGGAGACATCATAAAAAATGATATCAGTTATGGTAATAAATCTTAAAATTATCTTAAGAAATACCAAAGTATCCAAAAAGCAGCAACAACCTTATTAAATTATGTTTGTGTTTGAGTTATAACACCATTGGTTGATTCTACGTATATGAAATGAGACATGCGTAGCATCTTAGCTTAGGCCGTTTATAAGAATTTTAGAAACAATTTTTATATTCCTAAATATTTCAACATCGTATTGCATATATTAGTATTGGACATAATATTAACCAACATGTATTTTACCTGATGATAGGAATCTTCAAATAGTGTTTGTCTGGAAAGTGTTATTTTAATATGACTGGGCAGTGCATTGCTCTGACACAAATAGCGAAACTGACTAAGTTTCCATCGAAAGGATCGTTCGTAAGCGCGAGGGACTCCATAGGCACCCTGGGGACCCTTCGGTGCGCCTGGCCGCGGGTCCTGGAATGTAGTGGTGCGCGTATTGTGATCCACAAAATACCGCGTACCCTCTTCTGTGAACCTGATCTCCCAGCCAGCTGGTAACGCTTCTTCTAAAGCGCTTACTTCTTGACCCTGGATCAATTTTATAACAACAACATTGAATTTCTACCGGTGCTCTCCAGTATTATGTAGGTTATTTACTAAAAAAAATATTACAACGTTAAGCATCCCTATTTTTAGGAAAAATATGAATGAAATAATTAATTGATTAATAGTAGTGATTGATTAGTGTAAAGCCTTGATAGTGGTAGAGCTAAGCTGCAGACGAATACTTTGTTAAGAATGACAAATATTTGTCTGTAGCATGAATGGGTCGGCTCGCCCGGGGAAGTACCACACTCCCACAGAAAACCGACGTCTGAGTGGTAGCTTAGCTACCGCGCTTCATATGGTTAGCGGCCGAGTTCCTAAGGCCCAACACCCTCCCCCTACCTCTACCCCCTACCTCCCATTCCCACTCCCATAATGACACTTTCCATAAAAGTCGGCAACGCCTCCGCACTGCCTATGGCGCTGCGGTTGTCTATGGGTGGCGTTGATTGCTTTCCATCAGATGACACGCCTACTCGTTTGCCTTTCAGTCCTATAAAAAAATATTATATAAAAGAGAATATTTGATCTGTGGTTGATCTATTTGGCCTTAAACGACATTTATATTCCCTAAGGGAAGACTCGGCGTAAAGTCTTAATTTGTTGCATGATATGGAAGCAAACACTTTGTATCCTTTGTTAAGTGAAGTTATGCCACGGCAATTTTGGCATTCGTGGATATCGTCTTTTTGTAGACTGGGCATACCAATGCAGTATTCAATTCATCAGGCATAGTTTTTAGGTTGTGAAATTCTCTCACACAGGCCCGGCATACTTTAGTAGTTCCCCTCGGATATTGTCTCCTGCAGGTGATTTATTGTTTTTAAGTTGTTGGATGACCAGATAAGCTTCGTCAAAGGTCGGTACCTAATACGTGTAGGTGAATGGTTCATTTGATTAAAAAACGGTAACAATGGCAGATTAAGATGGTGTCGCCTAGTTTAAAAGATTTAGGAAGTATTAACCCCGCGCTTATTCACATCGTTCCTATCAATGAGCCATTTGTTGTCCATCTTCGCTTCTACAAGCAAAAACTCTAGGTTTAACTCCTTACGACTTTTATTTATTTGTGCCTTATTTCATTTTTAGAGTAACTGAACGATAATTATCTTTGTTGGCTTTCATCATGCTGCTTTTTCTTGGCTTTATATATTGCTTTTCCTTCCTTCTTAGATTTCTAAACTCTTCTCTACGTTTGCGGGTTTCTTTTTGTTGCAATTACCATTACGCGTTGTTTTTATCGTCTGGGAACTTTTGGCACTCAAAATCAAACCACTTATTGCGCCTAGACGCTCTTGCGCTTCACTCGCAGCCGTAAATAGAGCTGTTTTTAGACAGCACCAGGTGCTATTGGAGTTGTCGTTGTCTCTGTCATCCTCTGCCATTATCAGCTCCCTGCAGACTGTTTTCTTATACAAAATCTCAGTCTCTGGATCCTTCTTTAACTTAATGGTGTTAAATTTGGTATTTTTTTCGGTCTTCTTATATTTGTATCGAGATATATGTGCCCTGATTTTACAAACGACCAAATGATGATCAGGGTCTCTGTTGGCACTAGGATGATTCCTAACGTCTAGAATTTTAGAATGATGTCTACTGTCAATGAGAACATGGTCTATCTGGTTTTTTTGTGACACCGTCTGCTGAGAGCCAGGTACTTTTCATCAAGGAAAATTTTGGAATTTTCCTTGATGCGTATGTTGCAAATGCGTTCATTAATGGCATGAAACCTGTTCTTAAAATGTAATGTTTAGGGTGACAACTTTAGTATGTGGTAAAATCTAGTTTGTCAACGACCCCTTGCCCCAATCATAGTCTGAGCTCCTGCACAGCTGTTATGTTGGCTCTGAGTTGGACTAGTTGTTGACACTGAAGCTGGAGGCCTGCAACTCTGTAAAGTGATCTTAAGTTCCATGTAAATAAGGTAAATTCCTTTCGGTTTTAATCCGATCCGGTATATTTACTTATCCTTTTGTAATCATCGGATTTCAGGTAAGTGGGTGATTAACCCCCTGAACCCAAGGTCTCACTGCCACCTTTGAGCGTGAAAGCTTGCACCGTTTTATGTCGTATATCATCTCTAATAGGCTGCCAATGATTTTAAGGCGTCACACCTTAACCTTTCGCCCTTTGTCCTTACCATCTGCGATCATTGTATGGATGGTGTACAAGGCATGGTCGCAGAAGGTCCCAGAGAGCGCGACGAGGACGTGGACAAATCGGACTGGCTGATACGTGCATTCTTAAATACTTCACCCTCAATGTATTGCAGTTGTGATCTTGGATCCATTTTGTAGAGATCCGACATTCTCGACATCTGTCGGATCCCATTCACACAGTACTACTAGCTTCACATCCCTTCAAAAATATGTTGCATACAATTTAATAATAATTACTATCAAACAACTTTACTTTAATAAAGATGGTGATTTATTTTTATTTTTCATTATTTGGATTTGGATTTTACCTGTGTCCGTGGATCCTCCCATTGTGTGGTGCGGTTCTTGTGATTAACGTAGTACACCCTGCCATCTGGCTGCACGCGGCGTTCCCATCCCGCAGGCAACGCACCCAAGCCGTCTTCACTAGTCATGGTGCTTGTTGCACTAGACAAGTTCGTTGTACCAGATGCACCCACCAATGCATTTGATGCTGCTGTTGTATTAGATCCGCCATTGGCGCTACTAACAGCTGAAATAATTACTACTTACAATAATAATTACTACTTCTACTTAAAGTTGGCAACCATAATTTAAAATAACGTATTCTACTTTATTTAAGATAAATATACTTTATACTTTTACATAAAAATAAAGTATACAAACTTTTTTCCTAATCATTACACTTACATGGGTAATAATTACTAAACGATTTATCGATTCTTATCTCTAAGCTAAAACAGAATAAACCCACATAATTAAATTCGCTTCTTTTTCTTATGAAAATTATCGGTGAATTCTTCCAATTTCAAGTCAGTCATGGTAGTGAAACAATTAAATAAAGACAAAGAAAACAAAAATAGAATTAAATTAAAAATGCTCAATAAGTGATACTTTCATAAAATTACTAGAGAGCTAAAAAAATTACAACAAAAAATTAAATTATTGTTGAACTTCTTAAGAAAGGCCAGGTCAAAAATACCCTTAACTTGTATGAAGAGTGTGATGAGTGTGATTAGAGTTTTTTTGGAAAGTGTGCCGAGATCGTAGCAAATGGAGATCTGTGGTCTCTGCCTACCCCTACGGGGAACAAGCGTGAAGATAATACCTCGGGGCAAAAGTATTTTCGTATTGTTCATACAAAGGAAAATATTTTTTTAGGTATAATTTTTTATTTAATTATAATATGTATATGCCGTTTTCATCGATGACTTGTTGCCATCTTATGGGTAGTGCCATGATCCCATCCCTATAGAAATTTTGAGATTTTTGACTAAAAAATCTGACAGGTAGTGTTCAGTGTTCTTTTGAGGTTAGCTTTATGCTTCCTAAAGAGTTCTGCAATGACCGAAACAGGTGGCAATCTGATGGAGCAAGGTCAGGGCTATACGGAGGATGCATCAACACATCCCAGACAAGCTCTCTCAATTTTTGCTGCGTGGCTATAGATGAGTGCGGTCTGGCGTTATCATGGTGGAACACCACGCCCTTTCTATTCACCAGCTCCGGCCGGTTTTTCTCAATAATAATTTCTTCTTTTTTTACCCTCATCAATTGCTGACAGTAGAGGTCAGAATCGATAGTTTTACCCGGTGGTAGTGGACGTTTCCTTTACAATCCCACCATACACATAGCATCACTTTGTTCCGAGTCAGGCCGGGCTTTGCCACGGTCTGTGGGGCTTTTCCATGCTTCGACCAAGTTCTTTTTCGCACATTCTTATCGTAAGTCACCCATTTTTCATCTACTAGTAATCAACTGTTTAAGAAATGGTTCGGAATTGTTACGTTTCAAGAAAGAATCGCAAATGGAAACACATTGCATTAGATTTGTCTCAGTGAAATCATGTCCCCAAATCAAGTCACCCAAATGTCAAGTTTTTTCTTGTATCCAGACTTTCGTAAGTGACGTAAAACTGTTTTCTGATCAACATCCAGTTCTTCAGCAATGTCGTAACTACTAATATGTCGATCTTGCTCCACTTTCTCAAAGATGACACTGATTTTATCTGTGACAGGGCGTCCGAAGCGAACCTCATCTTTCACACTAAAATTTTCAGACTTGAAACGCTTGAACCACATTTGTGCTACTCTTATTGATACCGCATTAGGTCCGTAAACCGCAAAAATTTTATTCGCGGCGTTCGTCGCATTTTTACCTTTTTGGTAATAAAACTTTAAAATGTACCGAACTTCTTTGTTACATACGTTCATTTTGCTTGCTTGAAAAACAATTGAAAAATGGCGGGAACTAGTTTTTTTATTTATTTGTTGCATCTTCAGAATGTCACATTTAATGGTATTAAACCCAGCCAGTTACATTCAATACAGCCAAAGAGGTTTGATTACTCATAATACATTCAAAATACGAAAATACTTTTACTCCGATCCGAAATGTATGTTTGAATAAGAAAAACCTATAAAGCATCACTACAATACAAATACGTCAAAATATTATGTTGGGGAAAAAGATAACCATTATTTTATCGGTAGATGGCTGTAGTGATCGATATCTCGTAAAGTATCGATCAAACAATTTCAAATTTATGCTCGTTGTCAAGGTGCCATTTCACACCAAAAAAATTATTTTGCTGTTTTTTGTTTGTTCCATTCAGTTGTAAGTTACAGGGTGTTAACAATAGAAGTCAACAATGAGGAAATTCGGTACATTTTACAGTTTTTCTTTGATAAAGACAAAAATGCAAGCCAGGTCTCTGAAATTGTGATCTGCACCATGAACTGGATCAGGTCTCTGATCCAGTTCATGGTGCCAATACTGTAACAACTAATTACGTGCAATTTTGGTTTCGTCGATTCCGTTCAGGCATTTTTGATGTTAAAGATGCACCTCGAACAGGCAGACCCGTCGTCAAAAATGTCGATAAAATCACAGAAATAATCGAAGTTGACTGGCATGTTAGTAGTCTAGCATCGATCACGAACTAAAGATAGACCATAAAATAGTTTTAACCATTTGTGCAAATCTGGATTCGAAAAGAAGCCCGATGTTTAGGTGCCACACTAATTAAAACCAAGAAACATGATGAATCGAACGTCTGTCAATGAATCCTGCTTGGCCTAATTGAATGAACTCGACCCATTTCTTAAACGGATGATGACTGGGGATGAGAAATGGGTCACATGCGACAATATTGTGCGAAAACGATCTCGGTCAAAGTGTGGTGAAACAGCTCAAACGGTGGCCAAACCAGGACTAACGGCCAGGAAGGTTCTGTTGTGTATTTGGTGGGACTTCAAAGGACTCATTTACTATGAGTTGCTTCCGTATGGCCAAACACTAAATTCAGATCTCTTCTTTCAACAATTAGACCGTTTGATGATAGCCAGAAGACCAGAAACGGCTACCGTTGGCTAACAGAAGAGGTGTTGTGTTTCATCACATAACATGACAACGCAAGGCCACACACGTCTGTAGTGACTCGCCAGAAACTCCGGGAGCTTCGTTGGGAGGTTTTAATGCATTCACCATAGAGTCCGGACTTGGCACCAAGCGATTACCTTTTTGTCGCATTGCAAAACTTCCTGAGTGATAATTGCGATCAAGAGAAGATTGTGAAAATAGATTACTAGAGTTTTTCGCCAATAAGGACCAAGACTTCTATGAAAGAGGCATTATGAAGCTACCTTTAAAATGGCAACAAATTATACAACAAAACGGTGCATATTTGACCCATATTGGAAAATCAGAAAAATCTTAAATAAAATTTTGAATTTCACGTGAATAACGTGAAAAAATAAAGATTTCTTTTTCCCCAACCAAATATTAAAATTTTAATAATGACATCCTCAGAGCATCATGTAAATGATTAATGATGTTAATAATATATACATATTATACATACATGTGTTAGGTTTTATATGGCCACACAAGAGATAAATTTGTCAAAGTTTTTTCCTTGTTCGTTGATAAATTAGTTATGTATAATACAATATATTAATATACGTAAACATGTATCATAGTTAACGATCAGTCAATGTTTTAATTTTGTACGGATACTAAATTAAAAATAATGACTGTACAAAACCATTAATTTATGTCATGACCAAGCCTAAGTTTTCTTTATAATATAGAAACACAGTAGAAAAATCAGTAATAACGGTTTAGTAATAAAGTTTAATCCATAACTTGAAAACTAGATACCTGATGGAACATCGTCTAAGTCTGACTGTTGCGGCGGATGGGGAGGCTGGGGTGCGGGGTAGAGGAAGCGCTGGTTTCCCTGAGCTACCACGTGGCGGCGCTCGCCGCGCCAGTGTTGAAATCGAGCAAGGCGCTCCGTGTCAGGCCGCTGCCACGTAGTGGTGCGTGTGTTGTGGTCGACATAGTAAACGCGACCGCGTGCATCGCGACGTATCTCCCAACCCGGAGGAAGCGGTTGTGGCCTCTCCCATGACGTTGACCGTGTATTGTGATCCACGTAATAACTACCCAATGAATAAAAAAAATATATATATAGTGGACCCGCGGTATACAGACCCTGTCTTATACGGCGCCCCCTGTAACCCGACACGACTATCACTGTTGAATGTACGTAAAACTTTCGGCAAATCTTCACTAATATAATGCGTCATTGAAGAGGTTGTTGACAATTGATGATGTTATTTTTATAATAAAATATCAGCTCTTTTTTTCTCTTTATTTTCTCTTTATTTTACTTAATTTCACATTCATATTTTTATGTATACATTATTATATAGTATAATCCGTAGTTCAAATAGATTCTTTGATTTATAATTTTTCAGATTACAAGGTACTGTTATTCAAAATTCCGGACTATAATCTGACATCGTCCTGCAAAATGTTTGTCAGATTACTGCGGATCCACTCTATAACATTCTTTGAATGTGCGATTATTTGTTTTGTATTGCTAATAAAACATACTCGAAACATAATGTATCATTTTTTTAAAATTAAATAGGCAACTCGATGACGAATGTTTATTAATGAGTGAATATTACCTTACCTTTTTTAATGAACATATAGTTGTTAATATTGAATTTTATTTTGTTTGTTTATACTAGAAGCGATAAATAAAAAGCAATACTTAAGGCACAAAAATTAAAGAGATCACTTTCCACTTATTTTTAAAACTTAACAACAAATGTATTTTTTAAATCATTCAAATGAGATCAGATAAAAAGATGATGTAAAAACTGAGAATATTTATTTAAATTGTTTTAGAACAATTTAAAAAATCATTTATATCATATAGTATAGTTGAGGAGTAGTATGAATTTGATAATTAGTGCATTATTGTTAGTATATCACTTACCGTCTTCCATACACATCGTAACGCATTTCCCAACCAGTCGGCAGCGGTTCTTCTGCGGCAACAGCCGGCGTGGCTGGCGTTCCAGGTGTCGCAGACACTGAGGATGTAGTATGGGCAGTGTGAGTGGCAGATGACGCAAGGGTAGTTGGTATTGTGTGGATATTATTGTCAGTTGTAGAGTGATCAGCATGGGATGGTCCAGCACTATCTTCTACAACTTGAGCACTGCTCACTACTCCATTACTTATTGGTGGAGGGCCAGGTGGAGGCTGTAAAGTCAAAAAAAAATTAAAAAGTATCCTGCCTAGATGTACAACTCATTATTCAAAACTATTTTAACTATTTTATTACAGTTATTACTAATGAAATTTAATACTAAAATACAACTATATAACAACAATACAGTGAAAGCTCTTTATTCGCGGGGTATATGTTCCATAAATATGCCGTGAGTACAGAAACCGTGAATACGGAATAGTAATTTATATGGGATTAAAACAAATATATAAAAAAATCAATGACGACCGATTGGCTCAGTGGCGGGGTCCTCCGCCCGCGGAGTCAATGGTCGCGGGTTCGATTCCCGCATGGGAATAAATATTTATATGGATTTATAAATGTTTATTCCGAGTCTGGTAACCCCCCCAATCCGCATTTTCTTTCCTGGCCCCATCCTTTCTTCTCTATCCTTTCCCTACCTCACCGCCATTCTCCCGTGCCAATGGATGCATGGCTAGAGGCGAGCCTAGTCGCAAGCGTGCCGATAGTCCCGGGGTCGGGCTCCCCCGGGGACTATGGTGCCTTACCTCAGCATGCAGGGCTCGGCATGCAGCTCGTGGGATTCACTAAGACGAATTTAATATACCTAATTTGTCGAAAATGACGGCGACGTGGTTCGCCACCCGTCACGTCCTGATTCTCACGAGGGCGAAAAGCGACCAATGACGAGCCGTTTCGTTGCGATGAATGGCAGCGGATGGAGCTCTGTGGTCTCTGCCAACCCCTGCGTGGGATAGGCGTGAGTATATAAAAAAAATCAATTTAATTGAAGTTTTTGAACATTGGAATCCTTTTATTATTATGTATGTACTTATTACATCCGCGAATAAAGAAATTTTTAGCCGCGAATATAGGAATTGGGTGGAATTTTTATAATCGGTGAATAGTGAAAACGCGAGTGTAGGAAGCGCGAATAAGGAGCTTTTACTGTATACAAAAATTATTATAGAAAAGGTTACACTCACCCTGAGATTATGATTCCTTAACATAGATCTCAAGGTTTCCGAATTATTCCTTAGTCTTATTCTGGCTCGAACTCCATCATTAGGGGGACCATGTGAGTTAGAAGCCTCTCCAAGCACTTCATTTGATTGACTCAAAATAGATGCATCAATTCTTAATCCATCAAGAAGTAATATTAAATCAGCAGTTTTTATGTCCGTATTTGTGTTCACAGTGCCACCATCTTGAGATACACTCTTCATCAAATCTAATTAAAAATGAGATATATATATATATATATATATATATATATATATATATATATATATATATATATATATATGTATGTGTGTATATATATATATATATATATATATATATATATATATATTAGGTGTACAAATAAGTTTCCGCGGTTTGTCAAAAGATGGCCCCACCAGAAGGTTATGGAGAAATTGTCAGATGTAAAACGTAATATCCCAAGTTTAGTCATCTGGCAACACCATAACCTTAAAGTACTAGTGATTCCGTATCAGCATCACGTAATTTTTTTCGTGCAAAAATGTCAAGTTTTATTCCGAATAAGCATCATTTGCGGGAACTTTTGATTTACTTCTTTAATGTGAAAAAATCTGCAGCTGAGGCGCATCGATTGCTTCTAGAAGCATATGGTGAAGCTGCTTTAAGTGAGAGAAGTTGTCAGGAATGGTTTCAAAAGTTTAAGAACGGTGAGTTTGACGTTAAAGACAAAGAACGCAGTGGAAGGCCGAAAGTGTACGAAGACATGGAATTAGAAGTACTATTGGAGGAAGATTCGTCCCAAACGCAAAAAGAACTTGCACTTACTCTACAAGTGACTCAACAAGCAATTTCACATCGTTTAAAATCGTTAGGAATGATTCAAAAACAAGGAAATTGGGTTCCATATGAACTAAAGCCGAGAGACGTTGAACGCCGATTATGCATGAGTGAAATGCTGCTTGCCAGGAATAAAAAAAGAGTTTTTTCATCGTATAGTCACTGGTGACGAAAAATGGATTCACTACGATAATCCAAAGAAGAGAAAGTCATGGGTTAAGCCCGGCGAACCATCAACATCGACAGCTAAGCCGAATATTCATGGAAAAAAACTCATGCTGTGTATTTGGTGGGATCAGCTTGGTGTCGTGTATTATGAATTGCTGAAACCAAGCGAAACCATTACTGGAGCTCTCTACCGAACACAATTGATGAGATTGAGTCGGGCACTTAAGGAAAAACGCGCCCATTACTACTCCAGACACGACAAAATTATTCTTTTACACGATAATGCTCGTCCACATGTTGCGGCGCCGGTAAAAACATACTTGGAAACACTCAACTGGGAAGTTTTACCCCACCCGCCGTATTCACCAGACTTAGCCCCTTCTGATTATCACCTGTTCCGGTCGATGGCACATGGTCTGTCTGAGCAGCGCTTCACATCATATGAAGACACCAAAAATTGGGTAGATTTGTGGATAGCGTCAAAAGATGAAGAGTTTTTTCGACGGGGTATCCGAATGTTGCCAGAAAGATGGGGAAAAGTAGTGGCAAATGATGGAAAATACTTTGAATAAAACGTAATGTACTTTTCCTTTACAATAAATTCCTAATTTTTTATAAAAAACTGCGGAAACTTATTTG
>JASFAT010004315.1:7500-181861 GCA_031353405.1 Baronia brevicornis | reverse complement strand
ACATTTTTTTCACGCTTATCCCCCGCAGGGGTTGGCAGAGACCACAGACCTCCATCCGCTGCCATTCAGCTGCCATAGCTGCCATGCAGCGAAACGGCTCGTCATTGGTCGCTTTTCGCCCTCGTGAGAATCAGGACGTGACGGGTGGCGAACCACGTCGCCGTCATTTTTCGACAAATTAGGTATATTAAATTCGTCTTAGTGAATCCCACGAGCCGCAAGGGAGGATGGAGGTCAGCCCCAGCAGAGCCCTGCATGCTGAGGTAAGGCACCATAGTCCCCGGAGGAGCCCGACCCCGGGACGATCGGCACGCTTGCAACTAGGCTCGCCTCTAGCCACGCATCCATTGGCACGGCAGACCGTGGATTGGCGGAGAGGAAGGGAAAGGATAGAGAAGAAAGGAAGGGGCAGGAAAGGAAATGCGGATTGGGGGGGTTACCAGACTCGGAATAAACATTTATAAATCCATATAAATATTTATTCCGATGCGGGAATCGAACCCGCGACCATTGACTCCGCGGGCGGGGGCCCCGCCACTGAGCCAATCGGTCGGTTATTATATAATACACAACCATAATTAAACAATATAACTGATATTAATATAAGATTATGAAATTGAAACAACAACACAAGGTCTCTGATATAAGTTGGCGGGAAAAGTCTCACTAATATCTAGTAATGACATTCATGGCTTTATAATTGATTATATAAAACTAAAAAGTTAATGAAGCACTAAACCAGTGAGTACATTGTAAGTGAAATAAAACAAAAAAATTAATCAATGGTATTAATTAGATATGGTTTAAAATAGGAATGTTTATTTTATTAATACTGTTATAAATTATGCAATTTTCCCCAATTATAGTACTCGAACCTAAAGGGCCATACGTAGTTTACTAAAGGAGTACTTACTCATGGTATCCTTTACTAGACTGATAATTTATAAAAAAATAAAAATTTATCCTAATTAATTACGGCTAGTGCATGTGATCTAACATTGTAAATTAATTTCTATATACCGATATATCTGTTGGTATAAATCTTTCCTCGATTTAATTTTTAATATATATGCGTTTATATAACATTTCGATTATTAAACAAGGAATAAAGTATTTTAGTGTAAGAATCTTAATAATCTTGTATTGTTTTTCCAGATAAACTAATTTTGACTTATGAAATATATGTCACTAAAGAGAACTAAAATATCATAACACAAATCATACTAATACCTATAACTTCCCGATAATAAAAACGCAAAGCACATAGATTGCAAGTTAAAAATAATTTCAGGGACGTATTAAAAAGCGTATAAAAATTATGTTGGCATAAATTTTATACGCTTTTCTTCCTAACTGGTTACGAAATTATAACTTTTGAAGCCAAATTGAAAAATACCATTTTGATAAAATAAATGACACGTAAATTACAACTTAAATATAATTAATTGTAAGGATGTATTAAAAAGCATATAAAAATTATGCCAATTACGAAATTATTACTATTGAAGCCGAATCGAAAAATATGATATTGATAAAATCAGTATATCCAGATTAATATTATATGACACCACTTATATTTTAGTGAAAGGTTGACATGAAATTGATGTAGGGTTCCAATCATTTTTTAGATTTGTGGACTAAATTGTTTTGCATATGAGATGATTATAAGATTTATGGTCACAGTTCACACAATGCAATAAAATAAACCAATAAAAAACAGGTATGATTAATTTCAAAACAAGATACGCAAAACTGAATATCGGGCTAATTTGTACAACTTTGAGGAGAGCATTATCCAGGAGTTGACCAATATAATGATAATGATAAATCTTTAAAATTTAGTTCCACAAAACCTACACATTGATAAAACGTCTTTCGAAATGACTTGGAACTGATACAGGGAATTCTTGTGCGAAGCCATAAATACGAATCCTTTTTATTTTTAAAAGGTCATTCAAGGGAAAGGAAAGTGTCAGTATTTAAGGAAAATGTCATTATGGGGATGGGAATGGGAGGGGGAGAGGTAGAGGGAGGGGGGAGGGTGTTTGGCCTCCGGAACTCGGCTGCCCACCGTACGAAACGCGGTACGTAAGCTACCGCTCAGACGCCGGTTTCCTACGGAAGTGTGGTACTTCCACGGGCGAGCCGGCCCATTCATGCTACAGACAAAAATAATATTTAATTCAACCAACAAACCAAAAATATAATATTTAATTTCAACGCTACTTTCACAATCATTTTTTGAAAGTTTTTGGAATGTTATTTAAAAAATAGGTTATCAATTACCTTTATTATTAATAGGTACACTGAGAGGTCACATTAATAGCAATGCATAAGCAAATGTCTTATAAAAGCACGATTCAACGTAGTATGTAATCGTGAAACGATAAATAGACATTTAATATTATACTCCATGATTTACATTATATTATATTTATAAATGTCAAAGTAAAAAATCCAGACAGTCTCAGAATATCCAAAGAGCATGGCGTCCGTAATCAAATTGAAACCTTCGCCCAATGAAGGTCGAACCATTATATCTGTAGCATTCTACGCGTAAGTTACTTCCGCGTAGGCACCTCCGCTGTGTAGCAATAACACGGGTGTTGCAACGATAAATTAAATAGGTACACAGTCGTGTGCACATCGACGCCGACAGAGTTTACATGCGCCTACAACAGAGTAAAAACTTGCGGACATGTTTTACATCGAAGAATGTTTTGTGTATTGTTAATGAAATCAATATTATTTATTGCTTACTTATAGATAATATTAAATAGTTTATAAATAATATAATGGAAAATATAATGAAGCATTATTTTAATTTTTATTTCTTATATAAACATTTTTTAACAGCCTATATATATATATATATATATATATATATATATATATATATATATATATATATATATATATATATATATATATATATATATATATATATATATATATATATATATATATATATATATATATATATATATATATATATATATAATATATAATATAATATATATATATATATATATATATATATATATATATATATACAATTAGGTGAGTGGCGGGACCTCCCACGGAGTCAATAGTCGCAGTTTCGATCCCCGCATCGGAATAAATATATGTATGGCATGTAAATATATATTCTGAGTCTGGTAACCCAGCCAATCCGCACTAAACAAGAGTGGTGGGTTAACGTCCGTTCCTCCAGGAATGGAGAGGCCCGTGCACAACAGTGGAACATATGAATTGTTAAAAAAAAACTAACTGTGTTAGATAAGTCTCTAGATTCATTCATTGTTAATTAGCCGCGAACTTGACACAGTGCACTTTTTTTGAATATTAAATTAATAATTAGAGTGATTTTATTTTTTATTTAAAATCGCACGGTTACGGCAAAACTGAACAAAAAGTTATTTATAAAAAAACTATTCAATCGATTTTATGCAAATAATGTAAAACTGGGACAATCAAACAAATTTATTGGGAGGTCAATGGCGAAAACATTGAACTAAAATCTGAACACTGAAATTTACCTTCAGATGAATACGTAACAATCACAAAATTGAATAAGCGCAACGAATTGTATTGAAATAATCGTAATACTCATTTGTATACCATATACTCACACTTGATGGAGGCCTAGTACTATAGACGAGAACTTTATTTTAAAAAAAAAGTTAAGACAGAAATTTACATAGAGAATTTACATAAGCAGAGAGATAAATAGACTTTTAACATTTTATTATAGCCCAAATTATTAGTCATATTAAGTGCCTAAAGGCTATGTATATATTTATCCTGAATTGAGAATTAAATCCACGACTAATAACTCCGAAAGCTAAACTTGCCACTGTCAACAAGTCACTGAGCCATTTAGACCGTCACCATTTTTTATTACGTATAATTTTTCCTAAAATACAGGGATCAATGAAAGCAATATAGATTCACTAATCATTTTACTAATTATTATTTTTTTACCCAGCTTTTTCAAAATTTTCCCTACTTGAGAGAGATTGGAAATGCCAATGGTCTGATAGTGGCTGTTATATTTCAAATATTTAAATATAAATTTTAGTTGTAATAAAAATGGGCCAAATTATTTGCTATATATAGGATAACTTGTAAGCCAAACACTACGTAATGTATTCCACTTAATGTAACTCGACGTGGTGTGGGCACAGACTTACATGTGGAAACGAATTGAACAAATGTACATATAGTAAAATAAACTTATAACCCTATTACTACTGGGGTCGGGAAAAAATCTATGGGTTCGCGTCAACAACATGCTAATGCTTTAGGTATATATAATTAAAATTATTTATTTATTAAAAAATATTATTAGTTATTATAAATATTATTATTTATAATAATTAATAATATTTTTTATTTATTATTTATACATTATTAAGACTTCAATTTATTTCCTTATATAATTTATAAAATATTATAATATAATTAGTTTGAAATTTCAAAATAGTTTTAAGTTTTCACTACTGTCGGCAGTTCTCACTTTTTAAATACTGACGTCACTGGCAAGTTCTAGCCGCTCGATAAGTTACCTGAAACAAAATAAAAAAAACCATTAACATTTCATTGACGTGACACTCGTTGTTGGCATTTCACTAAGTAGGACGTACTCGTATATTCTGAATGCGCGCCCTTGCAACATCGGCCTTTCGACGTGACGTTGTAACGGCGATTCCTTGCATTATTTAGGTATATATTTTTCATGGCCCCTATTAGAATGAAATAAGTATCAAAGTTGCGCGAAACGTCATTCACGAATAATACCAGACAAAGTGTCACTGGACTGCACTCACAATTTGACCTTTCGGAATAAGAAACCGAAACCCCCGTCTAAAGTATTTAGTTTAAGGTCTTATCAAATAGTTTTCTTTTTAGCTGTTTGGTTCAATGCGCTTATTTATTTCTAAATTTATATCTTACTAAATATCTTATATAAGAGAATATTTTCTCGCATATAAAACTAAAATTAATTAATTTAATTTATGAATTAATATTTAAAAAAATATATATATATAAATATCAAGTGGTATCCACTACATGTTTTAAAAAAAAAGTATTAGAACTTGAGTGGATAAATAAAAAGTATTTATCAATAATAACAATTGGAAAATTATAAACTTACAAATGACACAAACAAACACGCAGACTGAAAAACAAATCTCAATAGATCTTGGGCGATAATACGACTTTGCTACTACGCATTTGGGTCGTCAAATTATAAATAGTGGAGTTAATTTTTTGTATAGAATAGGTAGACAAAGGAGCAGGCGTGTCACCCGGTGGAAAACAATCAATATATATAATAATATAACCCATAGACATCCGCAGTGCCTATGGCATTGCGGAAGCGATGCATCAATTTACAAGTCCACTTCAAAAAAATTTGATACAAACACAAGACTTCTGCAATATGCCTATGATACTGCGGATGTCTGACACGCCTGCTCGTTTCCCTTCCTACCTCATAAAAAAACTACAGAACACATCTTATTAAGGTTCTATTTTTCATTGAAACCAAGAAACCCTAATGTATAAACAAATCGCGCAAGTAATACAACCCAGCGTTATGCGCCGCAGTTTGCATAACAAGACAAGTCATAAAAGCTCTACAGCTCCACTTTTCAAACCGGTCGTTTGTCGACCTTGTAACTTTGTAGGCGTTTGTGATTTGTCATCCGCGTAGACGAAATGGACGGGGAGAACCGGAGCGATTTCAATATTAAATACAAATGGACGGCAAATCAAGGCTACAGTAATTGCTTTAGCTTCCGCCGGAACACAATCTTGATATGATCTTCCATATTTATAACCTCGTCTGGTAAGCCTTACATCCTTGGTATTATACTGATATCTGTACTTACACTGTTTTAAAAATATCAACTATATTTTATACGTTCGTAACACAGAATATACCATTTTATCAAAAATACCAATTTAATGACGACCAATGACACGAAAAAAAAAACAAAATATTTCAACATGGCGACAGCCCTATGCTACTAATGTAGGGCTGTCGACAGCGAAGTCCACTCGCGGGGTCGATCCCCGTATCGGTATAAATAAGTATGTATAGTCTTCATATATTTATTCCGGTTAATGTTCGCACGTCCAGAAATGAGGAAGCCCGTACCCAGCAGTGGGATATATTATTATATATATAACATAATTAATATAAAGGTTATGAAAAAAGAAGAAAAAACCATTTAAATATCAGTAAATCATCAATACCACCTTCGTGGTATGGATAATAAAAAGATTTAACTAAACTTCCTTAAAGCTATCCAGCTAACACAGATTATATCATTATAAACTATTATTCTAATGAAATAATCCAACTTGTGTAAAAACTTTCCATTGTTATATATGTTCACATAATTAAAATAACTTACGTAAAAACATTTAATAACATCTTTCCTTTGTCTAAAAATAGTTATCAAATTTAAACCTTGCTTGCTTTCCTTCATCATCAATATTTTGTTGATATAATCAGTACTAAGTATAAGGTATTAAGGTATTACCTAGGATTTGTAACGAATTTCCCCCATATGTACATTATTTTTTTAACAGTTAAAATATTTTATTCTCTCTATCTGTATGTCATAAACTGTCTACATTTTTGATATAATTTAAGAAATTTAAATAGAATGAAATGTGATGAAACATAAAACATTTCTCAGACACGTGGTAATACATTGCTTACATATTTTTTTCTCGGCTATTATAAATAAATATAATAAATAAACTCATAAAAAAACCCAAATGATCCTAATAGACCTTTCCTAAAAAAAAATTGAGCACTGCATACTAAAATAATCACAAATTTTATATTACATAGACTTACATCCAGGTATGAAGGAATCGATAAAAAATCACTCGATTCATTGCATTAAATATTATCCGAGTATGTGACATTTATACTGAGGTCCGGTATCACTTTTTTGTTCCCCATAGCGTGTACTCTTCCGCGTCATTGATCTTAAAATCGATATGCTCAAACATATCAATCTAGTAGGAAAATACGTTTCGAAAATCAATCTGATGTTCACTGAATAATCTAACTAAAGTATGCTATTTTTATTCCATTAGCAATTTAAATGTCACATCAATATAAGAAAGACTGCAAAATGTTTATGTACGAACTCGTAATATAATAAAAATTCAAGACAATTTCTACTAAGCTAATAACGTCCAAATGACGCAATGGAGTATTAGTTGCAAGCTAGAGGCTAGCAAGAGGAAGTTAGGTTTAATTCTCACATAACATAATTGTTTCCGGCCTAGATATAGATCTTTGTGACACTGATAACATCCACAATTACAGATTGTAACACTTTTTAAATTGTGTCGAAAAAACCCCACTAAAGTACATTTCTTTTAAAACCACATAAGTATTTTTACAGCTAAAATACGTCTCACTGTTAGCTAACTGACTTCCCCATTTCATGCATAACAGACATTAAAGAACCACACACAAGTGCATTTCTTTTAAAATCACATAAGTATTTTTACAGCTAAAATACGTCTCACTGTTAGCTAACTGACTTCCCCATTTCATGCATAACAGACATTAAAGAACCACGATTCTCCAATTCTGATTAGCGGGATATCCAGCCTCAGACTAAATGCCTGTAGGACACGCATAAAGTTTCTCGATTCGAGAATCAAATTCAGTATCCTCGTCATTGTGCAAATTAGATCCAATTTTTATATTATACATTATCTTCTCTCCCTCTTCCATTATTTACCTCTTCGTCCTCCTTCCATTTTTTAAAAGAATGTATTGTTGTTTCTAATATATACATATGTAATTGAAAATAATTATTTCAAATTTTCAATGACGGTTTACATACTAAATATTTCCAATAGAAGCGTTTGGTGAAATGGCAGATCTCATACAAGCTAGAAGTTTCAAGATCGCATCGCGGAAGAGTGGTGTCGAGATACACCAGTGAAAACACATTCCTCGCGCACGAGAGGGACACGGAAAGCGGAGCGATGATACGCTCCACCGACGCGCGCTTCGTGAAATACAAGTGAAATATTCCAACAATTACCAAGAATACTGGAAGTGACAACAATAAACAATAATTTGAAACTACTTGTCACAAAAATGGATTAATTCAAGAAATATTAAATGTACACGTAAATTTTTTATCTGGCTTTGTTAATAAGAAGCCTTTTTATTTTTTTTTAACAGCCCATATATGTCCCACTGCTCAGCACGGGATATGGATTGGCGGGATTACGAGACTCGGAATAAATATTTGTAGTCGAAACATATATTTATTTCAATGCGAAAATCGAACCCGCGACCAATGACTCCGCGTGCAGAGGGCCCGCCAGTGAGCCATTTGATCGTCTATCGATTAAGAAGTCATTAAGGCGATTTTTCTCTAAAATTAGACAAGAAACGCCCACCGTCTGCAGCTGTACAAAACACTAGTGCGGCCACATATGAAATAATGCTATCATCTTTGGGCTGGAACCCCCAAGTGCCAGCTCCTTCCATTTGATCACATCCAACGGAGGGTATTTCGAATAGTCGCTGACCGTAGGATTTCCGATACGATCAGTCAAATGTCAATAAAAAGAAAAGGGGAGCCAAATTCTTCTTTCAGTGGAATGTAGCATTTAGTGTGTTTAGCAACCATTTTTACTTCAGTTTCTAGGTCTGCAAGACAAACATTTCATCTATCAAATACCAAAAATACTGGAATAACTTCTATAAACCTATTTTTAAATGGTTTTGTCGATTGTTTCTTGGGCCTAATTTTTTAATAAATTATATTTACAATAAAATATGTTGCAGTTAATTCACTATTCCTTAATGAGAAAAAGAAGAAAGGCCAGGTCAAAAGTATCCTTAACCGACGAGCATGTATGAGAAGTGATGAATGTGGATGAAGCAAAGAAAGTGTGCCGGGATCGTAGGAGATGGAGGTCTGTGATCGCCTACCCGTACGGGAAACAATCGTAATTATATATATTTTTAATATTTTGTAAATCGCTTCCAGCAATATGAATCGATGATTAATAGTTGTTATTAAATAGTCGACGTTACGATGTGTGAAGGCATGCGGGATGAAGCGACGCGGAAGAGAAGTTTGAGTGAAAAACAAAATGGGAAAATTTTATTGCTAAGCAACAGGTTTTTCCAGTGTATCATTTCGGGAGGAGAAGGGAGCTTGGACCTCCAGAACTCATCGCTCACCGAACAAAGCGCGCTAGCGAAGCTACCACTCAAACGCCGGTTTTCTGAGGGAGTATGGTACTTCCTCGGGCGAGCCGGCCCATTCATACTACAGACAAATAATATGCCATTCTTGACAAAGTATTCGTCTACAGCGTGACTCTACCACTACAAAATACAGTACATTAGAAAGTAAACCTTGTCAACTTTATTACCAACACCTTAACTGTACGAGATGAATCCTATTAACTGTCTGTTAACTAAAACGATGTTAATAACACAGATGATCAAATTTATTTTATTGCGTATTTGGATCCGAAAATACTGCATCGAATGGTCCGAGTCTCGCAGATCTTTTACTAATACAAAATTTAGTACAGCGTTGAAACTGACTGTTTTTATGTGATTAGATACAAAATTTTCACAGGTTTTATTGGCTCCGGAGGTGTAAGTTTTCATTATGCGGTTTACTACTTTTCTGCGTCGATATTTATTCATGCGACAACTCAGGGGTAAGTTTTTCCACTTGTCAAACATAAGTCATATGTCACGTTAAGTATTAGTGAGGTCATGTCAGTATCATTATTCTATATTGTGTCAGTTTAAAATTCGTTTCTACATTGTACATAAATACATAAATATTCACCAATGGTAAAGTGCAAACAACAAAAGGTCGCTCTTTTATTTTAATTATAAATCGGCAGAGAAGATGCATCATGTTAATTTGTAAACGAATTTTTGACGACTAGCTGAAGGTGGATAACCTTCTGAATATGAATCTGAATACACAATGTTATCGGCCACCGATGAAAAACAACATAACTACATTCGGCCTTTTCATAGAATAGCAACTACGGTTTCATACTCAGAGACCCTTATTCGCTAAGGGCTATTAATAATTGTTTAGGAAGAAAGTATTTATAGACCAGTCTTCTGACTTTATTTTTATTGAGCAGATTACAGACATATTCTACAATAGTCTCCAGAAGGCGATCTTTTCCTTCAGCGCCAAATGTGTTAAACCCATGCTTAAAATATGTATGATTGAACTTAATTTATTCACAAATATTTTTAAAATCAAGCCACAGTCTAATGTATATTATTAAATATTGTACTCTGTTTATTATAATTCCCCAACGAAGTTAACCTTTTTTTTTGTTAAAGACAACTTGTTCTGCTTTACTTATCTAATTATAAAATTCGAAATGATCCAATATAACTAAAACGAAACCTTACATTCAAAATATATTAAATACACGATCCTTTTATAAAAATAATTAAAAGGCAATACCATATTTTGGTAATAATTAATATCCCAATATATGAGCATTATCAAAATTTTGCTTGATTAATGATAATGAAGGACTTTATTAAATGTCATCGGATGATGATAAATAGGTGTCAATAATTACATGGTATAAGCGAAATATTAATAAAATATGAAGTCATCATTAATAAAATCATAAAGCACTTATTATTTTGGCTTTATGACTCTTCGCAAGTGCCATATCAAGGTTTTATTAAAAAGTTGTTTCTGAAAATAAGATGCCCGTTTTTGCTTTGAAATTTCAATTTTATCTGAAGTAAATTCTTATTCATTGTTGACAAATTCCTACATTTTTTTTTATTACAATCCCTTATAATTAGTTTGGCTTTTGACTAGATTAGCTCCGAAAAATAGACATATAGACAAAAACGTCATACGGGACGATAAGCAAATGCTTAAAGGTACACATGATTATGCATGATTATAATTACAATTAGATTTTCTCTTTTTGTCTCCAAAAGCATTTATCAAATTTAATTTTATATATATATATATATATATATATATATATATATATATATATATATATATATATATATATATATATATATATATATATATATATATATCATTCATATTCTTATAGTGCTAGTGTATGGATAAGCAATTAGTGGAAACTTTACTGATTTCAGTTATTGTAATTAGAAATAATATAATGTAATATAAAATTGTATGTTTCCCAAATAAAAATAAAATAAAATAAAATACGGTTTTTTGGGTCTACTTCAGTACATATTTTGTTTTTTATTTGAAGAATAAGTTAGCAATAAATTTAAATTTATAGCATTATTGTATTCTACCTTTTAGACGTGTAAATATTTTTGAAAAGACATATTTAGTCTAGTCAATTATATTGAAATTTAAACTTACCATACACAACAAAGTTATAAAAAATCCAAGTATAGCATCGGTAATAATAACGTTATATCAAAGACTAACCTTTTCAAATTTTTAAACATTACGGCTTAACTATGACACGATATATTATATTACACATAATACACAAAAATTTCTCAAATATAACATTAAATTATAATACATTATACAATACAATGACAAAACAAATGTCACTACAATTTAAATAAATAAATATATCTCGAATAGAAATTAATCTTCAAGGTTATCAACGCTACTGTAATGCCTATGGTGTTGTAATAATCTATGGGCGGCCCTGATTGCTTTCTTCGCTCGTTTGTCTTCCTATCCTATAAAAACTAAAAAAACAATTGTACATTACTCATTTCTAGTAGATGACAGTATGAACTCGAATGCTCAAATTGTACAGATAATGAAATAACTTTTACACAATTAAATAATCCAATAAACGCTAAGAAACATACAAAATGTTTACTAGCATCGTTTATTTGGAAACACAGTCAAATTGCACGAATAAATAACTTTAAGACTGGCAGAATAGATCCTTTTAATGGTGAATAAAAAATTAAAAAAAAATATTAAAATAAAACGACAAATACATGAAAAGAAACAACGCTAGACATTCTCTACGACAATGTGGAACAATTCACGCACCGTATTAAATTTGTATAATATTTCATTTGTCTACTTTCACATTTTAATTATGTTGTATCTATCTATAATTAGGATTATATTTAAGTATGTTTTTAGAACTATTTAGAATAATGTATAATGAATATAACCCCTGTTGATGGTCCATAAATAAATAAAAAACAATTATCGAGTTTTATCCGCAGAAGAAAATGATGTATGTGAAGTATTTCAAGTTTCAATACAATGTCACGACTTTATCCAAAGTGTCAGTCATTATTTGATTACCATTAATGTGTTAATATACAATATATTCCACACATCCGTTTATGAATTCATCAATAACGTCATCTTCATATTTACAATATTATAAAAGGTTTCGTTTGCGTACAAAAGATAATAAAAAACAATTGGGTTACGGTGCAGGCCTCACTATTTACAGCATTTAAATCTATTACTAGTTTAGTAAGAGATTTAAGTGCTGTTTTCATAGTTTATAGGAAATCATACTTTATCACCAGCCTACAAAGGTTAAGGCGATATGCTTTCCTAAATTTCAGCTTAATGAGAGTCTGTTTAAATATTTTTTTATCCTGAAAATTTAAGAGGTTAGTTGTAATTTTATACTAAGGTAAATAGCTAATAAAAGATATGTAGCTGTAGTATTTTTTTATGGGATAGGTGGGAAAACGAGCAAGCGTGTCGCCTGATGGAAAGCAATCAACACCGCCAATCGATTCTCGGAAGCGTTGCCGGCTTTTTAGGTATGTGTAAGCTTATTTTTTGAAGGTGCCAATGTCGTATCGGTTCGGAAAGAATAAAGTACAATAAAAAGAATATCGTTTTTTTTCGTTCTTGTGAATGAGGTGCATATGCAGTCAATCTAGCTGGTCATTCTATGATATCATCACCTGTGGAAATCTACAGTGCCAAAGCCAGTGCTGATGTATTGTCTTCATTTTATTTCAAGTATTAAGATTTAGTCAAACAGCGGACTTGGCGGGACGGCGACGCGACGCTGATTTGCTAAGTAAAATGTTACAGTACAGTATCGCGGAAATCCATTACTATGTGGATAGCCAGAACTTTTACTTAGCTAAGATCCGCGACAAGCAAATGAAATAAAAAAATAAAAATGTGTATTTTCACTCCACGGAAGACAAACGAGAAGACTTCTGTAGAGTCTACTATACCTGATGATTTAAGTTCTACGTAAATCCACTTCTGCCGCTAAAAAACACACATTATTATTTTTTTATTATACTTTGTTTGCTAGTCGCGGATCTTAGCTCAGTAAAAGTTCTGGCTGTCCACATAGTATTGGATTTCTGCGAAGTTTTTTTTTTTATGGGATAGGAGGGCAAACGAGCAAGCGTGTCGCCTGATGGAAAGCAATCAACGCCGCCCACGGGCAACCGCGACACCGCAGGAGTCGCGGAAGCGTTGCCGGCCTTTTAGGTATGTATAGGCTTGTTTTTTGAAGGTTCCAATGTCGTAACGGTTCGGAAAGACCGCCGAGGGTAACTGATTCCACAAACTGGTGGTGCGTGGAAAGAAGTTACGAGCGAAACGCACCGTAGTAGATCGCCACACATCCAGGTGGTGGGGATGAAATTTTTCTTTACGGCGAGTTGTGCGGTTGTGGAATTCGGCGGCGGGAATTATTCCAAACAATTCCTCGGAGTACGATAAAGGCGGTAAAAAAATGCTGAGAGATGAGACATCTCTCCGCAGCGCTAGAGAAGTAACGCCTGATTCCATTAATCATACGAATATAGTGACAAAAAATAAAAGCCTTATCACTTTCAGTTCCGATACTTTTTATTTTTATTTTCAAGGTCATCGGCGCAATAGTTGTTTCATGTCGTTCAGAAATACATTACCTTTCCTTAGCAATTTTATTGCGATACTGAGCAATGCCACAGTAAGGAACCGGTCGAAAGCATTCCAAATTAACGTAACTCTCGCTTATAAGTACGTGACAAGTGGATTATAGTATTGCGAATGCTCCAGTTTTACATTACATAAGAAACCTAATCCGATATGCCGCAAAATGTTACTCGGCTGGTGCGAATTGTAGCAATGTTGCTTACTTTAAAGCAGAGGTTCCTAGACTTTTTTTTCATTGACCACATTCAAAATTAAGCTGGTTCCGGTGGTCCCCCAGCAGATACATTTCTACTATATTCTCAATAGTCGACAACAATGTGAAGATCAGAATTAACTATGGAAATTTGCGTTGCGCCTGAGTTCCTACATGAATTAATAATTTCCGAAAAAGAAAGTGAGAATTGATTGTGAAAAAAGTGAGATTTCGCAAAAGAAAGTGAAACATCTTACGAGAAGGTGAGAAAAAAGTGAAATTAAACCAGCGCTACAGGGAAATCCTTTTCCCTATCAGTAAAAGGTGAGCCACTTCCTTTGCCTAGACTAATATTATATATGAAAATAGTTATATAAAGGATAAATGCGATGTAAAACTGTTTTGTAACAAAATTTGTAAACTCTTTAATATTCTGGCGAATAAAACATTTTTATTTACTATATTTATTATTTATAATATAAATAAAATAAAAATAAAAACGCCTTATTATCCACACACGTTACAATTTTGTACAAAAAATAAATAAAATACTAATGTTTTATTTTGGTTGTGTGGACCCCTCTCAGGTAAAGGCCTCTTACAAGGATTTCCATTATTCTCTTATTTTTGCCATTTTTTTTTTGGCTGGAAGTAGCAAAAATTTATAATATATACGAAATTATTGTTTGTGTGAGTAATCCGTACGTATGTGCGTATGTAAGTGTGCGCGTCTTTCTTTCTCTTTGTATGTGTGTGTGTTTTGTTTGTAAGCAAGTTAAAAGTGATTTTCTCGTAATTTGAATGTAGTTTAAATCCAAATTCCGACTAGTTTTTGTTATATTGCTTTGCTATGCAAGAAAGTACTGAATTTTTACCATAATACGTGTTCGTATTCGTGTTAATGTGAAAAATATAAACCAAATTACAGTAGACATTTATTTCGATATCAAAATACGTTACAAAATTGAATTATGAAATCATTTTTTATGAACAACATTTAAATCTCGCAGTTTCTAAAAAGTATTTATACCTTTTTGAAAGTACATTGCTACATGACACTTGTCTCGCTGTTAATCGAAATTAATCGGTGCGACGTATTTCTCAATCGCCGCCCGTCGATTGGAACAAGTATCATGTAATCGAATGAGCCTAGTACGCACACTGTATCTGTTTACGCAAGTGCAATAGCCAGACCTGCTCTTATAGTTTCACGTGACACTTGAGTACGAAAATCACGAAGCGACATGCAAGTATGAAACAAACATTAATGAAATACCATAACAATATGGTTGTCCGGTACCAGAATTAGGTTATAGGTCAAATAATCAGTAAGCATGCGCATGATAAGAATGAACATCCTGATTTCACTTAACACACCAAAAACTTGGCGCCATTTTGTTGAAACTATTTCAACAAGATGGCGCCACGCCTTTCACTACTAGAGAGACCATGGACCTTCTTCGTGATTTCTTCCCTAACATACTAATCATCCGTTCCGGCAATTCCCCACACAGGTTACCGGATCTCACCCTTATAGACTTTTTTCTGTGACGGTACCTTAAAAGTAAAGTCTACGAAACAAACACGAAGCGCATCTCAGCATTAAAAGAAAATATCGTCCGCAAGGTTAACGGCATTCCGACATCACTGCTTCAGCAAGTGGCACAGAATACTGTAGATAGATTCCAAGGGTGTTGAGGATGATATGTATAAAAAATTATTTTACACCTGTTGATAAAACAGGAACATACCATTCTTGTAGGTGTCATACGAAGCGATAATCGAAGCAAATCAGAAGGTAGGCAGTATCGTCTAACTGAGAAACGAAGATAAATCGGTCTCCAATCCAGTCATCAAGCATCGGGCTAACGGCAAGAACCCTCAATTTTAAGGGATGTAAATTTCCAATAGGATGTGGACAATGGACTGTTACAGCTATATTGAAGATGTTCATCATCATCTTCAATATAGCTGTACACTATTATCCTATGTTTTGTAAGTATAGACGCAGCTTGAAAATAATGTTCTTCTTGCTTATTCTGCGAAGGCAACATATAGTGGCCTCCCCCATGGAGCGCCACCTAGCCCGATCTTCGGCTACACGCATCCATTTTCTGTCAGCCGCCCTGCGCAGATCGTCGCACCGTCTAGCCGGTAATTATGTATGTGTACATTTAAATATCTTAAGTGTAGACACAAGCACAGGAAGCACTTTATCTTCTTAATTAAGTCTTCAGTCCTACCTAATTGAATACGACAAAAAAAAGCATTAAATAAATGAAGACACATTTTACTTAATTAAGGACATATTTCTGCACACAAAATTTATTTCCTTGCGACAATCCAGCTCCCGACTGGGCGAATTTATTTTCATATATTTTAAAAGCGAATTTAAAACCTCAAACTATACCAATTCGATCGTCAAGTGTATAAAATTATCTTTTGTATCACATATTATTTTAAAAAACTTAAGTTTCAGTCTGTTTATATTTAATATATCATTAAGAGAAAGATTGCGCTCTCGTAAACCATTACAATAATCCTTTGTCAAACTCAGTCTCTTTATCTGATGTATATCGTGCATAACACAGTTCTTAACTCTACGTGCATAACAAAGTGTATGAAGTTGTTTTCCTTGCAAGCCTCAAGAACTGACAGTAAGTGATTATACTGCGAACAGTAATAATTGACCCTGGACTGGGAGATAAATAAATACGATCGATTTTATCCACGTAACCATATTAAGAAGTCAGTTCAAAGAAAGATATAAATGAGATGCCTGTAGCAAAATAATAATTTGGCGGACGAACTAAATATAGAATTAATTTAAAAATTCCGCGCGGCTTCTGAATAAATGATTCGCCAAATAAAGAATGTAACTAACTGCATAGAAGTTATATGAGTAATAATAAAATTTTCAATATATATACCATTAAAAGGTTAACGAAACATAAAACGAATTTCATGATGATTAAATTCATGATTCAATCATGATTATTTTTTTCCAACATAGCAATATTTAATCCATCCCTCAATATATTTAATACATATAAATAAATTGTATTTAACAAAAAAATTGTCTTTTATATCGGAATAATCACTTTTTCTTTGCATAACTTAAAAAAAACTAATCTTTTGCTAATGTTTTTCTTTATATCTTTCACGGGAAAATCAAAGGCCTACAACTACCTAAATAATACCTTACAAAGAATTCTTTGTCCTAAGTATAAAAAATAAATTACGGACGTAGACGATGTCGGCAGAACCAACTTGTATAAATAAAAAAAAAATATATAAATCGTTATTCATTTTGGAAGGAATATTTTATGATGTTAAAATAATAAAAAGATTGGATGTTTTTCAAAACGACTTCGTTTAGAGCGTGTTTAGTTTCTTTTATTTTTATTTTAAAACATGAAATACTTAAACAACACTTATAACCAACTTTAATAACTGTTAAAAAGTGTTAAGTTACGTAAATAGTATACTTAATCCTCCGTTAGCGACATAACCTCGCCTGGGTTAAGCATTAATATAAATTGCGTAATTCTATTATCACCTCATAATATGTGTCGCGGTCAGCTATTTGAAAGCTACGCTACGTTATTTAATTGCACATTCGTTAGATTTATTATCTTAATAGCTGGTAAGATTAAAAACATTAGCGAGTTAATAGTGATAATGAGACAATGATTGCAATACGACATTGGCACATTTTGCTCGACTTGATTGTTTCTTAATATTAATTTGACTAATGACCAGACATGCGTACATGCATAACAAACATGTATGACATGCCATCTATCTTATACATGTAAATGAACCTCCTTTATGATTTTACGTGGACGGTATCTAATAAACATTTCAAAATAAGATTGGACACATATCAATAAAAAGGAATGTCATAACTTTTCCCGCCAACTTACATCAGCGACGTTATGTTTTTATTTCATTTTCATAACCTTTTCTGTTCTTTTTTTTGATGACAATACTTATAACTATTGTGCCAGTGTCAAGTAAAGTCAACTTATCAAGTTACGTCTCGATAAAATGGTGGCTATTCTACCAAAACCTTCTATGGACTTTTCCATTCAACTTAAAAAGTCACGATAAACGCATTTATTTCAAATCACTTTACTTATACGTCTTAATCGAACTATATTGTAAAATATACCACTATAATTAAACAATATAACTGATTATAAGATTATGAAAATGAAATAAAAATACAACGTCACTTATGTAATTTGACGACAAAAGTCTTCATAATCTTATATTATTTATTATCATTTATATTGTTTAATACACGCATTTATATGAACACTGTATAAAATTATCTACTCACCACAGATATAACAATGCAAAAATAAAATAACTCCAAAAACGTTTTTCATTTGTTGCAAATCACACAATACCTGAAACAAAAAAGTTATTATATTATTAGATAAGTTGGTTAATGTTATCAGGAGTTACTTTGCGGGAATCCACTACTATGTGGCCAGTCACTATTTTATAAATCAATGAACCGTAATCGATCTTAAACTAAAGTCCAATAATCAGGTTTGTTACCAATTTTGGAGTATTTTTTTCGCTTTGGGAATCAACGTGATATATTTACGCTAGCCTTCCATAAAGTAATAAAACTAAAGCATTAAAAATTTAACTTGCATCATTAATATCATCGTTTTCGTTACCTCTGCTGAACGAAATTTCCTACTAAATTGGTAGAATTAACGAATAATCTCTGGGTAAACGACCTTTACCTACGACTATGTATCTATCCTTCTAATACTAATACAAATAAGAAACCATATTAATGATATAATTTATAACGCACTGCGAGAGAAATTATAGACTTTAATCGTTTCTATTCCATTTATAAATATTATATTGATGTTATTGGATTGATGGTTGTGTGAAGTAACGCGTTTATTACATATCAGAATGATTTCTGATCGACCGCCTACTGCGATGATTAATTAAATTTTTATATATTTATGAGATAAACGACAAACGAGCGAGCCTATCTCCTGATGGTGCAATCGACGCTGCCTAGATATGTGCAACATCGTCATCCTTTGATAATTACCAAACCAATACAAGATACGATCGATTTTAAAATACTGCTTTATTTAATATAACAAATAACGTATTACAACTAAAGAGGCATATTCTTCCCGCGTGATTCCCGACATAGAATATGGTTTCCCCATTTCTTCCCAGGGGGTGTCAAACGATGCGTTTATGGGCACAAATACGTGTAGGTGAGCAGCAGCAAGTATTTGAGTAATTATAACCAATCTGCGATTCCCAATTCGCTAGCCAAAATCATATTTATATTAGGTAAAAGGTCAAATATTTCTTGTTTGTAAATAGTAGTTAAGTTTGAAATTGTAATTATTCCACCGAACATATAATACATAAAGTAAACATACTCCAAATAAAGTCGTCGCTGAAACGTGGACGCTGACAGTCCGTCTGCTTCACAAGCTCAAAGTCGCTCACCGAACTATGGAGAGAGCTATGCTCGGAGTTTCTCTGGTAGATATGATTCGGAATGAACAAATCCGTTAGAGAACTAAAGTTACCGACATAGCTTTTCGAATTAGCAAACTAAAGTGGCAATGGGCTGCTCACGTTTGTCGGAGATCCGACAATCGTTGGAGCAGACGAGTGCTGGAGTGGAGACCGCGTCTTGGCAAACGTAGTGTAGGACGCCCCCGGCTACATGGTACGACGATCTGCGCAGGGCGGCTAGTAAAAACTGCATGCGTGAAACCGAAGATCGGAGGTGGCGCTTCATGGGGGAAGCCTACGTCCAGCAGTGGACTACCGCAAGCTGTTGATTGATATTAAATATTTATATGTCAGTAACTCTGGTCTAGTTTCTTGAAAGTACATAAATACTTTAAACACTTGCGCAATCAACACCGCAGAGCCGCAGTGAAATCTTATAAGGCATTGCTAAACACAGCTGCTTAGTACAATACACATGTTCGCTTGTAAACAATATAGCGCATAGAAACCTCATTGCTGGGGTGAAGGTAAACTCACTTTTACTCAATCGATTAATTACAATGGAGCCAGAGAGTAGTCGCGCGTGAGTTGCAGCCGCACGTATTTGCAATTGCCAGTACAGTTTAAAGAAATTACTCCTATGCTAGTTTTCCCCATGTTACATAACAACAATTTTCCACGTACTTTATAATATTTTACCTAACCTATACGATTACAGAAACAACCTGAAAGTGACAATAATTACATATATGTCGGTTTATTAGAATTAATACCATTGTTTAATTCTTTTATATACAATAGACAAAACTTAATTTTATTTGACTTGTAGGGCCATCTGTTGGGCCATTTTACCAAAACCTTCTATGGACTTTATCAATCAACTTAAAAAGTCACAATACACCTTAATCGAACTATATTGTATAATACGCCACCATAATTATATAACTGAAAAAATAGATTATAAAAATGAAATAAACACAACGTCACTGATAAAAGTTGGCGGGAAAAGTCCAAGAATTGTTTTGCAATCATGTCACTTGTTTGTTAAAAAAGATGTTGCCATGTTCGTGCAAATCTATTTTAGTATTTATTGTTTATTGTATTTGTTCGCTGTCTCGATTTTATATATAAAATCCCAAATTAAGTCGGATCAAGATTCATTCTAATTCCAACCGTCAACGACGAAATATACATACAATTCAAGCATATTAATTGTATACCCAAATATAACGCACTGTCTTCTTAACTAAAAAAATTACATCACCATCATCAGCTTGCAGCTGTTAGACGCTGGCCACTTCCAAGTCATCTTAAAAGGTCATAACGTAAATTTACTACCACACAATACACACTTCAACACAGTCCTCCTCTAACAGATGTTCGTTCCACAATCCAGATCGAAAATCATTATAATTAGCAGTGAAAGTCCTTTCTAATATGGCATAAATAAAAATTAAATATAGAATATAGTTTTTATGTTTTAGGAATATATTACCAGTGGCATTGACAGAAAAGTTTTTAAAAATAATGCTAATCCAATCTTCGACCATCGAAACTTCGACTTAATTGCTATTGATTTAAAAGCTGGTTTAGTTTTAACTATCGTAAAATATGCAAATATATACTACATATAGTGCGTATAACGATCGATGAGTCGTACAACAGTAAAATTGATTTAAGCTTGTTACCCGTTAGTTTGAGTTAGGTTACTACGGAAAAATCTTATATTAATCAGATTTTAATAAAATTACTTTTTTACTTGGGGAAATCCGCATCGATACTCTTGTGACACGGAAAATAACGAAATGGAGTTTTAAGTCATGTCAGACTTCCAAACTAAACATACATTAAATTTTTTTTCTTTGACGTAATAATCGTCAAGCTTCGTCCCTAGAACTGTTCCCGTTAACTTAGTGACGTGTTTTTATTTCATTTTCATTAACTTATATTATTATCAGTTATATTGTAATTGTAATTATGGTGATGAATTATACAATATAATTCTATTAAAGCGTTTAAGTGAAGTGATATGAAATAAATGCGTGTATCGTGAATTTTTAAGTTGGCTGAAAAAGTCCATAGATGTTGTTGCTAAATGGTGACTATTTTATCAAGACGTAACGTGATAACTTAACTAGTTTTATTTCAAGAGATTTGATGTTAACGTATTTTACTTGACACTGACATAAATATTTTAAATTGGTTGCCATCAAAGAAAAGAAGAAGACTCGTTCTTATATTCCCTATAAGAAAGATTCGTAGAATGGGGTAACTCTTCATGTATCTTCCATTTATTTCCTTATTCTCCTTTTATACAAATGTATTATTATTACTTGACCGAATCATCTTTATAAAATATGTTAGGACTACATGAATGTATTCGTGGACTATTGCAAATCTCAAGGGGACTTTGCTCCTAACGGACGACTTTAACATTGATAAAGCGGGGCTAAGTAAGCTTAAAAATACCATGATACCAACCAGCACATGAAGAGTTACCTACCTTACCTAAAAAATTTTCTCAAAAATGAATCATCAACTGCTTACGAACGTATACGAATATTTCAATTGAACGCACAAAACTGAAATGAACATTACGTTTTATTTTTAGTAATTATTTTTAGTAATGAAACATATTCGAGAAAGCGGCGATGGTGACATTAAAGATTTCCTTTTCAACCGTCACTAATTGAAAGTGCCACTGACTTTGCAACTCTTACATGAATATTCTCATCCAAATTGTTGCGTATCACTTTCTTTGGTGCTAGTGGAGTTTTGAGACCATTTTTAAAAGTATCACACACTTGAAAAGTGCTTTTTTAAATCAAATATTCTTTTAAGAATGTTTATTTATTCATACTCTGTGTATACTATCATAGGTAGAATATAAAAGTCGATCTTATAGCTGTAAAAAAAGATTTTTCCATACAAATTTAGCAAAGTAAGCGTAAGCGTGCCGATCGTCCCGGGGTCGGGCTCCCCCGGGGACTATGGTGCCTTCCCTCAGCATGCAGGGCTCTGCTGGGGCTGACCTCCATCCTCCCTTGCGGCTCGTGGGATTCACTAAAGACGAATTTAATATACCTAATTTGTCGAAAATGACGGCGACGTGGTTCGCCACCCGTCACGTCCTGATTCTCACGAAGGGCGAAAAGCGACCAATGACGAGCCGTTTCGCTGCGATGAATGGCAGCGGATGGAGCTCTGTGGTCTCTGCCAACCCCTGCGGGGGATAGGCGTGAATATATATAAATTTAGCAAAGTAGTGTGATTGAAATAAATGAGGGTATAAATAATTCTTTATAATATTCAAAGTAAGTAAATATTAGAAAATGAAAATTATAACGAGTATTTATTTGTCTGCAGTATTAACAAACAAAACTATAATAAATCACTTTTTCTTTCTACTCTACCATTATAACGATAATATATCACCAACTTTGCAATCCCTTGCATACCAAACGGTGAAGTTTTGGCGTCATCTGACAACATAATGATAATAGATTCCATCCCCATCACTTGAATGTCTGGCTGTCTACCACCATGCGATTTAACCAAAGTTTTCTGCCACGAATTGTGGAAATGTGGAACAATTTACCACCTGCAGTGTTCTCGTGAGAATATGACATAGGGGCATTCAAGAAAAGAACGTAATGTGTTCAGAAAAGACCGGCAAATCATCTAAGACTTGAATGTCTTTTGGCGGTGGTTATCACTTATCACCAAGTGATACATGCATGCTCGTTTGCCGCTTAACTACAAAAAAATATAAATAAACCTCTCGCAAAGATTTCAATCTCATTGCACAATCATTTTCACCGCGCACAACAACGGCTTCCATTGTCACACAATGGTGGGTGTTAGTACAAGTACCAGATATTAATAATACAATTAATCAGACTCTTGTTTGAGAATATACGAACAGAATAGAGCAAACTACCGGCGCTTTCTCGACGTTGTTGTGCGTGTACTTTTCGTACAATTTCTAATTCTTTTTAAGAACATAAAAATGTACTCAGAAATTTTTAAGTTCTATTTGTGGGTAAGTCTCATCATATAAACTGTTTCGATACGATATCTTTTTTTGATGGGATAGGAAGGCAAACGAGCAGGCGTGTCACCTGATGGAAAGCAATCAAAGCCGCCCACACGGGGGTGTGAGAACGTGTAAACCCCACAACTCATACGGTATCTTCAAGGAGCGACAGCCCCCTGGTCAGTGATGCCGCTGTTCCCAGTGGCTTTTTTAGGCGTCCGAAGTTTTGACGTCACGTCGTCTCTCTACCACTGAAGGCAGCTGGTGATATAGAATGTTGGTCATTGGAATGAAGTTTCGTGAAAAACTTCGTATCGCACTGAATCGCCATTCGTCCAGATGGTGGGGATGAAACTTTTCTTATTGGCGAGTTATGCAGTAGGAATAACATTACTTCGATAGTTAAAGCCATAAAAGATGCTGAGAGTAGAGAAATGAAGCTAAACGATGACAGGTATTTGGAATTAATAGGGAAACGAGAGCGTGTGCTTACCAATTCCATAAAAAAGATATATTTACATTTAATACGTTATTTACGTCACTGTTACGTAAGTACACCTTCGTAGTACAAAGTCGTGATCCAATTCTAAACAGTGTAATCAAAGTAAAAACTTCCTACAGCCGCGGAACGAATTGAGAACGAGACGTGAGGTCCACACCGCGCTCATAGAAATCATGACTTCAAATTAAACGGCCAGCGCTTCACTGGCTCACTCGTACGTTAGTCACTGGTGATATCGTGATGCAAGAAGGTATGCCAGGGACGCGAAAAATTATCAAAATTATGCAGTTACGCGTAACGCGTGAAGGTTAACGCAATAAGCACCTAAGGTAATTTGATATTAAGGATAAAAACGCTACAACCTCGCGAATATCCCTCATTTAGTTTTCACTAACTAATTGCATAGTAATATCTAATGTTAAATCATTATAAATATGTGTTTATATTAAAGGTATCAAGCGTTAATCTGTAAATAAAAATATTGCATATAAATTATCGCTAAAAATCCATTTATTGCAAACAAAAAACATTGCTTGTTTATATGGTATAGGAAGGCAAACGAGCAGGCGCGTCACCTGATGGAATACAATCACCGCCGCTCATAGACATCCGCAGTGCCATAAGTAGTGCAGAAGCGTTGCTGGCCTTTAAAGAAAATATTAATAAGGGAGATGAAGGGATGGGGTAGAGGAGGACGAGGGGGTTGAGCCTCCGGTACTTAACCGTTCACCGGACGAAGCGCGGTAACTAAGCTACTCTGACACCGGTTTTCTGCGGGAATGTGGTTCTTCCCCGGTTTTGAATGTAATTTGGCGGTAGCCAATGTACCAATAAAAAGCACACACACACACAAAATAAGTAAATCACATCCCTCTATAATAAGTTATTTATTTTTAATACATTCTTCTTTTAATATGAAACTTTGAACATAAAAAATAGCCAACTTCATCATACAAAATAATCAAAAAAATCTAATAAAATTTAACAAAAATTATAATTAAGCATAAACTTGCCTATTCGGAAATTATCTGTCACTGATAGAAGCAACACTTTTCGGACATATTTTTCAATTCTATTAGAGTTATACATTTAAAATATACGCTACACACTTTTTCTTATATCAAATGGCTTAAAATTTTAACAATCCATGTTTTACGTATTCATTTTATTATATCCATTAGTCGTAACTATAGGCCTTTAAGTATAATGATAAATTTTATTATTATGAATTCTACAGCAGACACTTACTGTAAACGATTATTAACCTAATAGAATAAAGAACACACAACGTAACGTAGTGTGATTTTATTAATTTGCATAAATTTGAATATAATTTCGAACTATAGAACTTTCTTGGCGAGAACATTCACTCCCATTGTATGAAACTTAATCACTTATAAATATTCTGAAAAAAATCATTTATATAACCAGATTTTTTTCTAATTCTTAAGCATCGACTAAACGTTCGTTTATATTGAAGGGGATTTGAAGGGAAAGATGTAACGGGAGGGCTTTTATCGTTTCAGATCAAGGAATGCACAAATTAAGGCTACTTCTAGTATGTAGCACGGTGCGTTTTTTTTATGGCCAGCAACGCATCTGAGACATCCATCGTCGCGGATGTCTATGGGCGGCGGTGATCATTTTTTTTCTGGTCGTCAGGTGACCCGCATGTTCGTTTGCCTACTCTACTATAGTAAGAAACCTAAATATACTGCTATACCCCAAGACACAACAAAATTTCATACCTAGCATATATTGGGGACCAATGTCCAGCAATGAACTATCACAGGCTATTAATGGTGATGCTTACAATTGCTTCTCGGAGTTCCCACAGCCCCCGCTCCCCCGGCACCACGAGGGTCATCAACCCCGATGCCGGCCAGAGTTGCCCGATGGACAACGTCCAAGATGCACCGGCACGCCAACAAGCCCCACCATACCACATGAAATTGGAGGGGCCAATTACCTGCAGCCAGCTCGTCGCCTGCCTCAACTAGGTCACCGCAGCCATCAAATCCAGCGTCGACCCTGTGACGGCGCTTCATGATATATTCGGCCCCACCCTGCTCCGCCAAACTCCTGGCGGTGTCCGCCACCAACTTGCCAAATATAAAGGCCCCAAAAGCCGCTGTGAACGGTCGCCTCCCGAGCGTCAGCCCGAGTAATGGGGTTCTCTAATCCCCGAGGCTCGTTCCCAAACCCCTAACAGAGTGTGGATGTCCCCATTTGCTTGCTTGCTGCTTACAATTAAAACGCCAAACACGAGCCAAAAGTAATAACGTAATTCAATAACATAAACACTACGTTTTAATAAACGTGAATACGGATGAAATCGAAAGTCCACGTGGGTACACTTTAAAAAAACCACTTTCGTTGTCGAGTCGTCTCACTTGTTTCGCCGACCATTACTGTACAGACGATAGCGGTCCCTCGCACGCTCACTACGCGTTTAAAAACTGGGGCCATTATAAGTTCATCAACACGCGTCATTTTCGGGTTTTGTTTATCGTGTTTTATGTAAATTGTTCTTTGTTTCTGTCCACTACATACAAATATACACTCATTTACGAGTATACAAAAAAATAAGATAGAGTACATACATGGGTTTTATAAAAAAAAATAATGATATATTCTAGTATAGTAGTAGTACAGTAATACCTCGACTTACGCTACCTCGACATACGCGATTTCGGAGTTACACGATTTTTTAATTTTCACATTTATTTCCTAAATTATTGTTTTATTTAGTCCCCGGTCCCAATTAAACATACTTTGTATGTCTTTATATGCCAAATTGTTTCCCGACTTATGCGAATTCGACTTACACGGATAGCGCTCGGTCCCACCTATCGCGTATCCGGGTTATTTCTATATATCACTTCGTATGTCCGTTATCTGTCATTGAACATCAATTTGAAAACTTGAATAATAATGAAATATATTGAAGAAAATTTCATTATTATTTTATTTCTCCAGACGTTTATAATGAAAATTATATATCTGAATAATATAAAATTAGTATTATTTTCTAATTGTTTGGACCATTGACAAGTAAATTATAAATAAGTAAACTATTTGTCGTGATTTCTCCCGCTTCTGTCTTATGTTTTTATTAAAAAATCCGTTTTTAAAAATTTTGGGCACATAAAGAGGATGGATAAGAGACGAATGGCAAAATAAATTTACGTTGCGGATGTGAAGGGTTGGTCGGGGAAGCCCAAGGAAAACATACTTATACCAAATTGCCGAAGTTTTTAAGAAAGGCCAGGTCAAGAGTACCCTTAACCGACGAGCTTGCGTGAAGAGAGTGATTGAGTGTGGACTTTCTCCAAGGAAAGTATGCCGAGATCGTAGCAGATGGAGATCTGTGTTCTCAACCTACCCCTACGGGAAATAGACGAAATGTATGTGTGTATTTCAAAACCGATTTTTTCTGGTGTAAAAAGCAGACATAATAATTTGTTATTCATCAGCTATTTTCTCCCAAATATTCTTATCAAAATAGGCTCGCGGTTCTCAATATAATTTGCTTCCAAATATACAGATATACAAGATTTCTCCACGTCTGCCATACGTACGGTAACGGTACCTTATGGGACGAATATCGGAAGGTAAAGGAAGGAAAAAGGTTTGGGCTTCCGGCCCTTTTTGTTCACCAAACGAAGTGCAGTAGAATAATGGACAAAACCACTCTTTATTGCTACACCCTTTGACTAAAATCTGCCTGCAGCGTATAAAACTTGATTATATTTTGTAAAAAAATAAATGTACAAACAGCAACCTATGTTAAATATTTGTAAACAAATTGAAATCATCGATAATTTGGATAAGAATGTTGAAGAGGGCAAGAGGGCAAAAACTGTGAAATAAAGAATTAGAATGATGTCACGGCAGCCCTAAATTAAAGCCTAAGAATACATTTTGATCTCAGGTAGGTGATTTGTTCCGAAGGTTGTTTACCCGATCCTTTGATCAGATACAATATCGGATTAGACGTCATGTCGACTTGTGATAACTTATGAAACGTTTAGAATATTTTAGAAGTAACCTCCAATTTTCCATACCATACAACCCATATTATCAATTTAAATGATTTATTCACTGCCTTCAAAATATAAACTTTGTATATTAAGTTTTATTTGGATTAAATTAATTTTATATTTTATTTGATATTGCTTCAACATTTATAAAATGTCAGTTGAAAAGGTTTTAAAATGTATAAATTTGATAAACTAAGAAGTGAGAAATCAAAATGAATTTTTTCAATAAGCAGTATTATTTAAGGACAAAGAATATGATTTCAAAAGTTAGGATACTGGATTTAAAGCGGGGCGAAACTAAGTACGTGATTGATATTTTTATTATGTCTCGAAAACATTGCATTCTCTGGTTCTTGTCCGTCCACCGCATTGGAATTCTGCCATGCGCTCGGGTCCCTTCCACTTTTGCCTGCACTACCAGGCGCTTGATGGAGGTGTTATCACGCCGAGACACGTGCCCAAAGAAGGTAAGTATGCGACCTTATACAATGGAAGATAGAATCTGCTTAGTATTGAGTTCTTGGAGAAAGAAGAAGTGTCTTCCCCATCTACTATATCTTTATTCCCTTACCATTATTAATATCCTTAAGAATATCTTTCTTAAGTATAATATCTTCTTACTTTAACTCTTCTACTTTACCTAACATTATGTTACATAAATATATGTTCTTGGTTCGACAAAAAATCGTTGTTCACTTAGATCAACTAGTTTTCTATAAAAAAATAAAAATGTAATTAATTTTCCTGGCCCCCGTATCGTTATACTCTTTAATATTTTATCTATCGTTTTAAAACAATATATCCTCACAACTCTAGCAGTAATTAAAACTATCAAACAGAATATCTTTTATAATTTTCATAGAATATTACTTTAATACGCATTTTATAAATGTCTCTTTGATTAAATGTCGTGTTTTTATTACTAAGTCAATAATTTCTAACTGCAGCAATATCTTTTACTTAAAATCTACGAAAAGTGCCTTAAACATATTAGCATAAGCAGCAGTTTTCATTGGAAAATAAATTCTCATTTATTTCTCGCAATTAACCTGGAGCTTAATGGTAATATAAACCTTATATATTTAGAAATAAAGACTATATTAATAATTTACTTAATGAAATATCTAGTTAAATGTCCAGTGATCACATTCACTTATAATTGCGTGTGGTCAAAAAAAAACGCGATAGATATACACGCAATACGTTAACAACACGAGACTTCCGTAAATATAGCAAAGCTTCTTGAAGGAATGCATGCTAAAGTATACTACGTTTCCATTTATTTTTCATTAAGATATACATTGGCAATTTATATATATATATATATATATATATATATATATATATATATATATATATATATATATATATATATATATATATATATATATATATATATATATATATATTAAGTGAAAAATCAAAATCAGGTTTCCCTTTCTTTGAAATTTTTGTTGTTACTTTTATTTAACTTGTTGTTCTTTTACTCGTAAAAATCACACAATGGCTAGATACACTTTCATACAGAAGTTATTAACAGATGGTGGTATCAATAAACCGGCGAAGAACAATGCACGCTTCAAGCAGAATGATTTCGTGTGACAGATCGATTAACGTCAAAGCAGTACTTTTCCTACGGACATCACTAGTTCGAACTCAATATCTACAGTCAATGACAAAAGTTACCAATTGTCATTCAAATCATCATCAATCATTGTGTTTTTAAAACTATTAGTATTATATATTGGTTAATATTGTAATACTACAAAAAAAAGAAAGATGAAATCAAGATTTCGAATCCAAATTTTAGTTTATATATAGTTTATAGTTTTATTTATCATCGTGCACAAAGGAAAATAAGGAGGCGCAAATTATTCGTCACTCAAACTCAACGTCAACTTCATTTACACACGACGTATTGTATTATAAGACACATCACTTTTGATAACAGGTTGATTATGGGCGCTAGAAATAATGATTCACCTTTTCACCTGCGTCCATCAATAAGTAGGCATACTCTTCCAACTTATATCTAGAAATGCTGCACACGCAGTCAACAGCAGATAATAAAAAATAAAACAATAATTATAATATTAACTTGTAAAACTATGAATTTCTACTTCCACTTTTGGCATTGATAGTACTTATTACTTGTTCGTATATTGAGGGGATAGAGACACGCATCGCCGGCATTCGACTACTTTTTATGGATTTCAATGACAAGGAACGCGTGAAAATATAATTTATGACTTGATTTTCACTAAATCAGCTATAACAAATGAGATATTGGAACTATATTATTCTCCTGCTGGCGTCACTTTTCATATTGAAGTACTAAAAAGCAATCTACGACTCCAATCTGTCTACAAAGCATGGGAATTTCGACAACATTCCTCATTTGTAAAAAAAACGACATCTAGCAGTGGACTGTTAAAAAAAAGACAATAAAATTAATATAGAAAGAAAAATAAATAACTTAAATCAGAAATATATTTTTAAAACATTAATTACAACAGGGCTTGAACTTGCGTATGGAAAAAATCTTTTTCTAACAATTCCTACATGACAATTATAACCATGTGATGATTATTAACAATAAATGCAATTAAAGTCCGGAAAAGAATACAGATTATATTCTTAATTTTGTCATGTTTTTAATTAAGAGTAGAAGTAGAAAATAAAGAAAAAAGACGTGACACTAATGCACTTAAATCGATCATCGTTAAAAAAATTAATTGTATAACAAATACCATAAGTTTATTTTGAAGTCAAATACTCCAAATTAAATCCAAATACAACTTAAATTTATATTAAAAACATCTCAGAAAATCTTTAAAATCGCATTACTCGACGTCAGATTTAATCCCGTTACAGTCGATATTCGTTAAACCGGTTAAAATTAATTTTAAGACACAAAAAATATAAGTTTAGGAACCAAATCGTTAAATTGCTTTTTTTTATAACATTTTCTTATACATAACAAACTTAATCTGTCTTAACTTTATTAATACAATAAAAAGCGTCGTGGCTACTTTTATTATAAATAAATTATTCAACATTAAGTTTAAAATCATTCAGTAATAGACGACACGTTAGTATTTTCTCTGGTGGATAACATTGGACAAATTCAGAAGTCTATATATATATATATATATATATATATATATATATATATATATATATATATATATATATATATATATATATATATATATATATATATATATATATATTCAAAAAGCCTATATGAAACAGTCCTTTAGACTTATGATGATATTTTTAATTTTAGTAAGCACTGCTTTTTGGATATAAAGGATTTTTTAAAATGATATCTCATCTTACAAAATCGTCTTGCGAAATTCCTGATTTCACTATGCGAATTTATTGTGCACATCAATTCACACACATTTCTGAGTGGGCGGAACATTTTTTAGCAATACACTGATACCAACTAAGGTAATTGCTGTGACGTATGAATTACCACCTTACTTTATAAGTAGGATAAGCTTGCTTTATAAATAGGGTAGAACAATTAATTAACTAGACCTTTATTTTAAATAAAATGACTGTTCTACTAATAAGATCACTATCATTATGATAAAAGTTATATATTTTATAGTTTCCTATATGAAAATCATGTCAAACAATGAAATGAATATTTTAATTTATCTCAAAAAGTACTAGGGCAACAGCATTTACCTAACTAATGATAACTAATCTGTGATCCCTAATCTATCTGCCCTGCGTTATAACACATGTCAATTTTCTGAAAGGACACTGTCCAGCAATAGACTAACACAGCTCTACTGATTATGATGAAAAAAAAATATATATTATATCACCTTTATTTTAATATAAAATTGAAGTGTTCTTTAAAACTCTCTGTGTTGTGTCGCTATTTTCATATTACTTATATGCTTTTGCTAATTATACCATAAAAATTTGCATTTTCTTTTATTTTTGATAACCCCGTAAAATGTGTGTAGGTATTTACAAACAATTCCATTAAACTGTAAATGGATTCAAATCAATGAAATAATTATGTAAAAGATAAAAATTACGAACATTTAAAATCATTATAATTTTATATAATAGTTTTTATAAACAATGTGTAATTGTGTAGACGAGTGCTGGAGTGGAGACCGCGACTCGGCAAACGTAGTGTGGGACGCCCTCCTGCTAGATGGAGCGACGATCTGCGCAAGGCGGCTGGCAGAGACTGGATGCGTGTAGCCGAAGATCGGGCTAGGTGGCGCGCCTTGGGTGAGGCCTATGTCCAGCAGTGGACTGCCAAGGGCTGATATTGAATATTGAATTGTGTATTTACTGACATCCGAGATCCGTTGAATTCCGTGATCGACTCAAATCAATGTAAAATATGAAAATGGATACAAATTACATAAAACCGTATGAGTTGTGAAAATGAGGAAGCAATAATTTCTTCGAGGCCATATTTTGCTGCGGCAACTATAATTCCATTTAAGACACAGTCGGAAGGAAGACAATGGGATAATTTACCCACTGTTATGGGAAACGGTTGCCCAGCCGGTTACGTATGGTATGCTTAATGAACAAAGGCATACATACTATTTTTATTTCACAATACTTCCTTTCGGCTTTTATACAAATCGAATTCACAATAAAACGGAACTCAATTTTTTTCAATAAAATCAGTAATACTTGAATATTTTTTTTTTAATTGCGTAATGAAATTTTACATAATCAACAATTAATGTATAATTTAATCCTGTTGCACGATAACTATTATATAATACTCAAAACGCCGTATTTCCTACTTTTGACTTATATCTTTTATCATCTGTTTGTCCGAAATAACCTCGAGAACGATAGAAATAATTTTGGTGGAATTTTTATAAAAAAGGGGGATTTTTAGGGTATTTTTAAGGTGCTTAATAGTTGAGGAATCAATTACAATTTCAAATACTAAAATCCCGTTATTTTTGTAATAATTAATTGCAAAAATAGTTTCTTATAGTCTTACCAACTGAAAAGGTTTTTAGAGCAAAATAAATAAGGACGTTTCCCTGATAAATTGGGATTTTCGTAAAACATTGCAGGTGCTTTTTTTTATGGGTTTTTCTACGAACTCACGATTCGAACGTTAGTAACCATTATACTTTTTTGGTGTTCATCCTTATAGACCTGAAACAGATACCAAAACCTTCTATGGACTTTTTCAGTCAACTTAAAATTTCACGACGATTCACGCATTTATTTTATATCACTTCACTTATACGCCTTAATTGAACTATATTGCATAATAAGCCACAGCAATTAAATAATATGATTGATAATAATATAAAATAATGGAAATGAAATAAAAACACAACGTCACTGATGTAAGTTGGCGGAAAAAGCCTTCAAGATACTTTATGTATTGTATTTTTTGCCATCAAAGAAAAGAAAAAAAATCAGACAGGCAAATCCCCGCTAGAAATGACATTAGTCATAACTAATGTATGTTTCATTCAATGATTTAATTGATAAAACATTTCGGTATATCAAAGATATTTCACATAGTTGACATACTGCGAATAATGGTATAAGTGCACTAACAAGATGTATCATTGAGCCGAGAAGGCCTCTCGAAATCGAGTGTAACCTCTTGGAAAACTTGTAGAACACGATGCCTAATGTGTTTCATAAGTGCTAAGTAAGTACTAATAAGTACGTACTGTGTCCATTGACAACACCGTTGGTAATGTAAACACGATTACGTTAAGCCGTGTGGAGTTGATGGTTTCTGGGTGCTTACCGGGTTGATGGATGGATGGATGGTTTCTGGGTGTTTCCATGGCGTCGTCGGCCTCATGATAAAATTTGAGAAACGTAGAACCGGCAGAAAACCAGCGTCTGAGTGGTAGCTTACCTACCGCGCTTCGTACGGTGAGCGGCCGAGTTCCGGAGGCCCAACACCCTCCCCCCTCCTTCTACCCCTCCCCCTCCCATTCCCACTTCCATAATGACACTTTCCTTATAGGTCGGCAACTCTTCCGCACTGCTTATGGCGCTGCGGAAATCTATGGGCGGCGTTGATTGCTTTCCATCAGGTGACACGCCTGCTCGTTTACCTTTCTATCACATAAAAAAAACGTATGCTTAGATGGTTTGAACACATAGAGAGACGATCCATCGGATCTTCATTGCTTATTCTCCACAGTTCGTCATTGAAGATCAGGTTGTCGGACCCGAAAATCCTCTATGACATTTAGAAACATGAAAAAAGGGACGGAAAAGAAGGAGCGGAAGCTTATGGACCAAATAAAAGAAAACATAAAACTTTATTTTTATGTTTTCTTCGTATTATGTATTGAAGAACTATCCCCGAGATGGGGAAAATGAAAATCGCTACAGCACTTAAGTTATGTATATACATATATGGATAAGTATGCATTGGTTGTATGTGAAACTTAATAATTTGTGAGACATTGCATAAACGGAAAAAGACACGAATATTTATATCTGATATTTTGTGGATATTATCACATTAATTTTCATATATATTTTATATATTATATCAAATTATCAAAATTATATATTTTATATCAAAATTACATCTGTCAAACAAACAAACATGTAAAGTTTAAAATGGCAATTTTATTTTTGGTATTATATGTAGAAAGAACAAGTAAAACCACAGTACAGACGAACTACTCAATTTTATAGTTAACACATGATGAGCACATCAAACGCATTCTCCATTATAAAGGCTATAAAATGTTTAAAAGGCATAGACCCAGGGCGAATGATGGACATTTTCTATCAAAATTGGCATAACTGATTAATTCTGGCAATTAGCTAGTTTCCTTATTTGATAAAACACAACACCGTAAAAGTGTTTTAAGAACACATCATCCGACCTAGAAACGTTTTTATAATTAATTAGTACAATTAAATATTCGAATTATTTCTCCCTTTGGTGTGAGATTTAAGGAAATCTTATAAAGGTATTTTCACTAGCGCTCTTTAGACATAAATATATATACATACATATTATAAAATTTTACTTGCTTGCAAACTCAAAACAGTCTTAAATTGGTATGGTTTTCTGTATATATTACTTTAGTGGGTAAGAGTACCACCAAACAGTACTTATTGTGGGTGTTTGGTAGAATTAAATTTAATAGTAAACTGACTTTCGTTCTGACACGTTCCATACAGGTTCCTTATAAACATCTGATGCTTTGAAAATTTTTACACACTTTAAAGTGTTATATCCACTCACGCCATGATTCAACGCGACACGCGGGACCGCCCTGTAATGCAAATCCTTCTGTCGGTTTTGCATCAATCGTTATCATAAGCAATCGTTATTGGTCAAGCGTGGTGGGTTAATGTCCATTCCTACAGAAATAGGGAAACCCGTACCCAACGATGGAACATATATGGGCTGGGAAAAAATAAAAATAGCTGGAAAATATGACGTCGAATGAAAATAATTTATCAATCATATATTCACGCCTATCCCCCACAGGGGTTGACAGAGACCACAGCTCCATCTACTACCATTCATCGACAGTCAAAACGGTTCTCCATTGGTCGCTTCTCGTGAGAATCGCGACGCGACGGGTGGCGATACCACGTCGCCGTCATTTTTCAACACATTAGGTACACTAATTTCCGTGTTAGTGAATCCCACGAGCCGCAAGGGAGGATGGATTTCAGCCCTAACACGAGCCCTGCATGCTGAGGTATAGTAGCACCATAGTACCCGGGGTCGGCACGCTTGCGACTAAGCACGCCCTTAGCCACGCATCCGTTGGCACGGCAGACCGTAGATTGATGGCCGAGTTACGGAAAGGATAGAATAGAAAGTATAAGTGCCAGGAACGAAAATGCGGATTGGGAGAGTTAACCAGACTCGGAATAAATATTTATAAATTCACCAATTGGCTCAGTGGCGGGGCCCTCCGCCCAGGGAGTCAATGGTCGCGGGTTCGAATCCCGCATTAGAATAAATATATATATGAATGAAAATTATTTATCAATCAAAATTATGGACGTTAATTTTACATGTAGGTACTTAGGTTCCAATATATGATTTACGCTATGAAAAATTATCATGATGTTTTCTTGGATGCGAAAGTAGCTAATATAAAATAATATCTATAACAATAACATTTTTCGACGACTACATTAGGCCTTTTCTCTTTTGTTCGGCGTGACATTTCGCTTTCATTTGAATGAAACAAAGAACAAATAATACAGAATCTACACCAACGGTATTTTAATGTTCCGCTCTAGTTGTCTTTCGCCACCGAATATACTCTAGTGACTTTATAATACGACACTCTTATGTCAACTTGTAAACTTGTTAAATCAAAGAAATTGATATATACAGATAAAAACTCATATTGACACAGTATTTAAAAATGTATTCATAGAGACAAGCAGACAAGCATGCGTGTCGTTTGATGATATTTCGCCACCACCCATGAATATACGCCGAGAAATATGCTCACACATACTTACAATTACTCACACACGAACACATTAACGGTAGTATATATAAAACTAGTGGATTATTAAATAAAAAAATAACATTCAATATTGAAGATATTCTCAAATAATATACAATAATTCTCTGACTAACTTGTCCTTAGCCCGAGACTTTTCTCATCATGATCAGTTGCAGCAACTTGTACCTGTTATGTATCATGATATGGCCCAGGTAAGCAACTTTTCTACCTTTGACGGTCTACTAAAGTTTACGTTTTTGCTTGACTTGTAGGAGAACCTAGTCATTGGATACTTTTTGAGTCCAACTAAAACTTAAATTTAATATTATTATTATATATACAATATTACATCATACAGACTTATTCTCGCGGGTCTTATCCTTTAATTTATTTAATAACTAGTGTATATTTTCAAAATATAAAAATTTCAATGTTCGGTCACACTATTAACAGTATTGCATCTAATCGCAAACAACCTTGGCCTCTAGAGACGAAGCGAACGAAAATCGTGACAACTCGCTTATTAAATTAGAGTCGCATTATCGCCGAGTCAAGTATTTATTTGGGGAACCCACATCTCAGTTCTATGCAGCTACCTTGTCCTTTTCACTATATATACAGTGGACCCGTGATAATCCGACAAACACTGCGATGTTGGAGTATCGAATTTGTCGGATCATACATAGTCCAGAATTATTTGAATAAGAGTACTAAATTACAAAACAAAGAATCTATTTGAACTACGAATCATATCACATAATTATGTGCATATATAATATGAACGTGGAATTTACTAAATTAAACATCACTGTGGAAAGCTAATATTTTAGTATAAAAATAATATCATCAGACACTTACAAAAACATGCATTATATAAGTGAAGATCTACCGAAATATTTATATAAAAATTAACAGTCATAGGTATGTAGGATTAAAGGGGGCTCCAGTTTAGACAGGATCGGATTTCCAGGGGTGCAATGTGTGTATATTTTTACGAGTCATTTAGTTATTTTATTTTGCATAATCTGTGTGACCTTTTTCCGTACACACTTCTCATTTATAAACGTGCCGATCGATTTACTAAAAATATAAAAAACGCATATCAAATTTGTTTATCGATGGATTTCATTATTAATAGTTTGGTTCATCTACGGCTGCAATCATTATAATCAATTCTGGATTCTTTATTAGGTTGTCGAAGGTGATTCACAAACTTGGTCTGATGTCATTTGTATAATAAGCAATGAAAGTTATACTTATCAATAGAGCTCTCATTTATCATAGCAATGATATGATGTATGATCAATTTATTTAATTTAATTATGTATAACTTTCAAAATAACATTAAAATATAAATACAGTAACAGTAACAGTACAAGAAAGTTTTAACGTGTCTGCCGTACTGCTTACGACGACATTCGGGATCTTCAGGGCATTTATTCAAATACAATTCTTCAAAATGATATTAATTTATTCATGCCTTTCATTATACATTTATACCTATATACATATTATACTTTATCTCAATATATGTGTATATGTATATGTATGTATGTATATATATATATATATATATATATATATATATATATATATATATATATACACACATATATATATATATATATATATATATATATATATATATATATTTCAATGTTTTGTGCCGGATGGGTGACATGTCTATTCAAGAGACGTCAGTCGAACTAATACTTTTGTTTTAATAGAAAACAATTTATTTCTTATTTATTTAAAATTTTAAATAACGAATTTAAAAAAATATAATAAAAAAAATATAAATGTATCACTGATGCAAGAAAACTTTTTAGTTTTATTTATATCAGTGATACATTTATCAATGTATAACTACAGTACTGTTCAATATTTTCTCAAAAAACGTCTGTCGGATGACGTAACAAAATCAACTTGACAATTTCCCGCGAGGCAACTCGAATTGGTTTTGTGTGCTTGGAATGTTTAATTGTGGGTATGACGCGATGGGACGCTTGTTTGTCTGTTAATGTGGTCGCTAACTAGAAACCAATTGCGAAATCTAATATCAACTAGCGATGTGAAAAGGTTTATTTTTTTAAATAACGCTTCCTTATATTTTCCGACGTTCATAAATACTTATATAATTATTAGGTGAATGTTGTGAGATAGAGAGGATGGATTAAAGACGACTGGTATAAGAAATTTACGTTGCGGATGTGGATGCGAAGGCTTAGTAGGAGAGACCAAGGAAAACATACCTTGACCATATTGCGGATGTGTTTAAGAAAAACCAGGTCAAGATTCCCTTAACTGGCGAGCTTGCCTGAAGAATGAAGAGTGTGGAGGAAGCAAAGATATTGTGATGAAAAATTCTTCCGTTAAATTGACCTATCAAACACAGGAAATATAAAAAAAATTAAAATTTATAATTATAGTTATAATATTATCACTTTCTCGAATTGAAAAAAGTTTTTTTAATTCATAATAACTTAACGGAAGTTGCCATATATTTCGTATATAGAATGAACATATAAAATTTAGGACGTATATAAAAACATCCAAATAAATCGTATTATATCAGACAGGAAATATAATAAAATACCTATTTAAAAGAAGGCAATTCTTCTATATGGATATTATAATTGTTATCTTTTACTCCATTACTTTCTAGGTAAAGAATAACAATCTAGAATTTAGTAAAATCGGTTGCACTAAATACAGTAGTTTACGACTCTCAAGTCAAGTAGTTATTGAACAAGAACAATTAGTTAAAAAAGCCCAGCAAAGCTATTAGGGTATTTACTACAATTCCTATTAACAATTCCATCCCAATTTTTTATAAAAAATATCGTTCACGCTAGCAGTCCAATGATAGGCAGAAGCGAACCTACGACATTAGAACTTGCGCAACTCCGAATTAGGTTATAGCCATTTTGGATGTTAGAAACCGCAACGACATCGAATACATTTACAACACAATTTATTACATTTGATGGATTTAGTGTATATTGTTATTATAACCTAAAAGGAATTATTATTGACAAACTTCTGGCAATATTGCCAGAAGTTTGTCAATAATTCAAATTCAAGGTTAATCGATACCATTTGCAATTCAAGTTTATACGAATTCCCAAATTATTTTCTAATGCCGAAACCATAAAGCATTAAGACGGCATGCAAGCAAGTGTCTGTTTTATATTTCATAATAATGCACAATAATAACTTAATACTTGCCACTTATTAATATATGTTACGAGAACTTTGTAATTTATAATTTACAATTTAATAACAACGCGCCAGAAATGAGCGTCTTTAACAACAATTAGTAAAATGATTAACGTAATATGGCTACATTCAAAATACTTTATTACATCATCAAGTGTTAATGTTACTGAGAAAACAAATATTGTGAATTTTTAAATTGACTGAAAAAGTCCTCACAGGGTTTTGCTAGAATAGCCACCATTTTATCAAGACGTAACGTGATAAGTTGACTGGTTATATTTCAAGAGATTTGATGTTATCATATTTTACTTGACACTGGTATAATAGTTATTATCAATTGCCATCAAAGAAAAGAAAAGAAGAAAAAGAGGAGGAATAAACATAAAATAGTCTCGGAGTGGTATTCGCGAGATAGAAAAGGAGCAAAGGGCGACAGAAAAACGCTGGGAAGATGAGTTGCAAGCATGCATGGTATGGAAATCTTTGGAGAAGGCCTTTGGCAAAGGACTAACTGTTGATTGTACAAATTAAACACACGAATCATACAATTTTAATCAATGGTAAACAGCAATAAAGACTTAATTTATTTATTTAATTACTGTGCATCTTGAAAGGATTCCAACCGTGCTTTGTGAAAGTTTTATGATTTCAATCTCTCGTATTTAAATAATACAAAAAATATAGGTATTCTGTTTAAAAAGAAATTTTAACCTTACAGTGTCAATTAACGTAGCGAATATAATTTATTGTGGATATCTTTGCAAAAGTTCGGTAACACCGTCACATATCACGCTACGCTGATTCAAAACAAGTTTTTTACATTAGATAGCAATACCGAGACTATTTCTCAAGAACAATTTTATTTCTTAGTCGTTATAACGGTAAAAGCTACGAAAATAACATTTAAATCTGTCCATTTTATATCGCAAAGTATTATATCATCTCTACTAAGAGGACGAAGCACTATGACTAATGTTGTTTCTTTTCTTTGATGGCAATTAGTTATAACTATTTTGCCAGTGTCAAGTAAAATACAATAATATTAAATCTTTTAAAATGTAACTAGTCAGGTTATCAAGTTACGTCTTAATAAAATGGTGGCTATTCTACCAAAACCTTCTATGGACTTTTTCAATCAACTTAAAAAGTCACGATACACGCATTTATTTAATATCATTTCACTTATACGCCTTAATCGAACTATTACATATTGTTTAATACGCCACCACAATTAAATAATATAAGATTATGAAATGAAATAACAACACAATTTCACTGATGTAAGTTGGCGAGAAAAGTCCTCCACGACTAAGGTTGTTTTCATTCTATTAAATCTTTCTCTTTAAATTAATTCAAAGTTTTAATAAAATAGGCAACGCATCTACAGTTCCGTTAGTATTTCGAATATCCAAGAGCGGCACAGTTTGCTTACCATCAGGTGACTCACTTGCTCAAACAAAAAACATTATTTCCTCAGTAAATTTCATAGCAGATGTTTATAGTTGTGGCAGATATTGTTTTCGTAACAGAGCAAGCAACCGAACAACGAAAAAGATGCATCGCAAACGCTTTGCTGGCCTTTCTTGGACATACGTTCGTCTCTGTAATACACCAATGTTGTAATTAGTGGGAACAAGAAATGTGGAGAGGGCACGACAATTACTCCGTTCGTGGCATAAAATTGCGACTGAATCCCACGATAGTAGAATGATAAATATCAAGATAGTGTGGACAGAACTTATTTTTGAGGTGGGTAATCCAACAGTGCAATAATACGTCTGGTAAGAAGTTGAACAATTTCTCAGAACAACCGACATAATTAATTCAATATAATACGCAGATGGAAGATACATCTTTTTGTACTACCTAAGCTTATATAATAATGTTATGAGCTGGGGTACGAGATCGGAAAAATTAAATTAGTTTCACTTCTCTTCACTTTACTTCAACTTCTTCTCTTCTACCATTTTCTTCCGTATTAAACTTTTAAAACTCCCTTTTGACGCGTGCTCGCACCTTTATATAGGTAAAACGATCGAAATTTCTAGCATTCCCAAAATTCGAAAATGTTCCAGTAGTCTTTTCTAAACATCGTCCTGTCTCTTTTCCGTGCGCAGGTATTTTCTATTAACTGTTCTCGTCACACATTGACAGACGTCTTGTCAATTTATTTTTAAAAGTTGTAATGGCTTGCTTGACCGTTTTTTTTTTAGATTTTAAAATAAGGTTTTAATCGTTTCATAAAAATAATATTTTTCATATGTGTTACGCAACACTAACAATTATGTGCGCAAACAGTCAAGACGATATTGCTAGACTATAATTTATCCTTCATATCAAACAAAATAAATAAAATAGAGGTTTCTTGTAACATAAAGATGTAAAAGGCCTGCAACGCATTTGAGACGCCTGAGGCAGTGACCCGCATGCTCGTTTGCCTGCTCTGATATAAAAAAAATATTAACAAAAGTTCATGTTCTCTGTTGATATTTTTTTTACACGGTTTTTAATAATTTATATAGATCTCTATCTTTTGATACTGGTAGAGCCACGCTGCAGATGAATACTTTGTCAAGAATGGCATAATATATGTCTGTAGCATGAATGGACCGGCTCGCCCGGGGAAGTACCACACTCCCGTAGAAAACCGGCGTCTGAGTGGTAGCTGAGCGATAGCTACCGCGCTGTGTATGGTGAGCGGCCGAGTTCCGGAGGCCCCACATCCTCCCCCTCCTTCTACCCCCTTCCCATTCCCACTCCCATAATGACACTTTTCTTAAAGGTCGGCAACGCTTCCGCACTGCCTATGGCGCGGCGGATGTCTATTGGCGGCGTTGATTGCTTTCTATCAAGTAACACGCATGCTGGTTTGCCTTCCTATCCCATAAAAAAAATAATTGAAACATCGCGTAAATATTGAAAACTGGTCCTCATTTATTACATTTTATATTACATGTTAAAATTCCGAGTCATCAGAGTGCCAGTGCCAACAGATGGCACATTAGCTCGCTTTTACATTATAAATATGAGGGGACGAATTATAGTGTTAACCTTTTGCTTGGGAAAATGTGTGCCAAGACATTACGGTGTTTCAAAACCAAGCCATTTTGTATATGTGTACGACAACGTACGAAGATAATCGCTGCGTTGTTACGTGAGAAAGGCCGCTGTTTGAATAAGAATGGTCTCTAAAACATACCATTGGTAGCATTTCTCATAGGTAGGAAGTGGTATTTACCTGTAAAATAAAAAAATATATATATATTAAAAACAACTAATAACTAAAATACTATACTGGCTGATTGTATAAAATAACAATAAAAAATAAGTTTTTTTTTTTGTTAATGAAAACTAGCAGTTTAAGCCAAGTTGTACTATGTTTGTACTGAAAAAATGTTGTTCACCTCAATCATAATCCAATGGCATAGTCGAACCCACGATAGTCTTATATCGTAATCGCAACGCTAACCAACCGAGGCTATTGCTGCCTTCAAAATTAAATATTGACTTTTCCCGCCAACTTACTGACAACTGACACTATGTTTTTTTTTTCTTTTCATAATGTCATTTTAATACCATTTATATTTTTAATTTCTGATAACGGATTGCACAATATATTTGAATTTAGACAGAGATGTGAAATGAAATTCTCTTTGTGGCTTACCGCCCCCCCTAAAGGTCTCCAACGTTATCGCCAACTTTGAGAAATATTGGTATAAAAGTTCATCATTTAGCCCGATAAGACATCCCACAGTCTGGTATGTTATAACAAAAGCCTGGATAAAACCTTATCGTATATAATAATCAACTAGAGGTCAAACAACTTTTGAACATTTTAATTAAAGGCCAGTTCATATTAATAACAAATATGTTTTCTTTTTGTACGTATAAATCATCAGCGATCTAATTTATTCTAAATATCGATAAATTTTTAAGTTCATTTGAAAATTTGTAATATTTGATTTTTATTATTCTCTATTGCGATTTTTTATTTATGTTCATATTGGTGTAGTGATATTTGGTACCTCTTTAATGTATTAATGCACTTTTATCTTAACTAAACCCAAGCAATTTACTCACGAGTTACAGACATATATTTTACAATGGATTTAATATTATCTTCTGAGACTATTAAAATTGCACTAGCTAGGTAATAGTTGTACCCACTTGTATTTTATCCCAAATATAATATCTTATATTTTTCGAAACAGAACAACCTGTCACGTGGGGACGTTTCAATGAACTACTATTGATCCTTTTACTTTTAAAGAGGTCATTTATTCCTTTACTTTTGAAGAGGTCGTAAAGTTCGAGCTATTGAGTTCAATATTGACCTGCGTTTATTTTGCAGATTAAATTTTTAAAAAATAATTTGATTTATATAGCAAACGTTTTCTTAACTGATATATTATCTACATATGTATTGTTTTTGATAAGAGAAAAAGAACATTCTGTATAATTTTTTTAAAAAATTACTTTTCGTAAAAATGTTCAGGGCCTCACAGTTAAGGCCGCACCGCTTCCCGAGCGAAGTCCGCGCTATAGATTCGCAATTCGCGTGGGAGTATAACGCTAAGAGTTCGTTAGCACGATCTCTGCAACGCGCGTAATTGATTACTCACTTTCTGTAACCCACTTGTAACAGTATGAAGTTCACACACACAGTCGCATCACTTGTAATCGGATCAAACGCAAGACATATTACTTCAATGAATATTTCTTAGCTCTAATCCCTTCTCACACAGCAATATAAGCTATATTAATTAATGTGCTAAGTACATAAACAACGCTCGCCAACCTCCGGGATGGAGGTTGCACACGAAGAAGTAGAAGTGCATAAACCACATTATTTCATAGAAGAGAAGAAAGTATATATACAAATTAAAATAATACTCATTGATAATTTAGTTTTACATACATTTTACTACAAAATAATTTCATTAAATATTTGCCTTTTAATTGTTTAAAAATATATTAAATTGAAATTAGAAAATCGTAAATTTATTTACTTGGCCTCACTTATTCGTATCTCTCTCTCTCTTTCTCTCTATTTCTGTCTCTCTCGCTCTCTCTTTCTCTCTCACATAGAAAGATACTTTTTTATTTTGAGTATTCATAAAAATAATTGTCTTGATACTATTTTAAAGATAGGCTTAGTAATGTTAAATATATAAAAATACTTCGGATTTCAGGTCATATTTGTTCAAAATAATTAAAAACTAGAATTTCGTTGCACAATGTTTAGCTAGCCCTCGATTTGCCTTACTAAACATCACTAATGATGAGACTACTAAGAGGAACGCTATAAACATGTAGACTAAAAATGGGGACAGCGGCCTATTTGGTTAAAGATTCGTCGGGCGTTCCACTTGCTTGTTTGCCCTCCTATTCCATAAAGAAAAACTATCTTCATCCTCATCCAAGCAGATCGACAGTACTATCTCCGTCCACTCCCTGATATTACGTCAACTGGTCTTTGTCCAATTTTTACCTGATAGCAACAATTTGTACCTGATATATAGCGATATGACCCAAGTAACCAAATAATTACGTATTATATCAAACTATTTGAATTTACCCCAGTGTAAAAAGCTAATCATTACCAACATAATATGACATAATAAATCATGTCAGCTGCTCATACAATATTTCCGTATCTTAAGTTAATTAATAGAGCTAATTGCATTTTAAGGTGCACCTTTTCAAATTTGTTTAAATTAGTTAAAAAGAAAAAAACGTCGCACAGTAAAAACCCAATTACAGATTGATTGATTCACTGTGAAAGCATCTGTTACGCGTACGTATCTAAACGAGTTACACATTCTGTTGAAAATGTCTACGGCCAAATAATCGCCGTGTGTTCGGCAATATCTCGCACTTTATGTATTGATAAGATTCTAACGCAGAACTTTACCATTACAGTAAGTTTTTTTTGCAAAGGGGAAACGAGCAGGAATCAATGATCACGGGATCGATAACCACATCGGAATAAATATATGTACGGCCTAAGATATTTATTCCGAGTCTGGTAACCTTGCCAATACGCATCGGACAAGCGTGGTGGGTTATTGTCCGTTCCTCCAGAAATGGAGAGGCCCGTGCTCAGCAGTGGGACATATATGGGCTGCAGAAAAAAAACGAACAGGCGAGTCCTAACAAAAAGTAGAAGTGTGCGTCTGTTCGTGACTTTGTTCTGTTCTTTATGTTATTCAGAGACTGTTCAGAAGAACTAGAGAAGATGATAGGATAAGATTAGATATTAAGATATTAGATTATTTTAATCAATATCGGTGTCGCCATGTAAATACGACAGGGATATAGGGAGACATTCAAGAGACGAGTGTATACATTCGCAAAAGGCCAGCAACGCATCTGTGACGACTTCGGCGTAGTGAGTGACTACGAGTGGCGGTGACTACCTACCACCAGGCGACCAGCATGCTCGTTTGCCTGCTATGCTATAAAAAAATGTCCCACTGCCCATTTTGTGAAGAAGATTGGAACTCATTTCATTGTAGATAACTCAGTTGTACTAAAACGAAACTCAACCGACTGGGTTGCGATGGCAAAAAATATAAAACTACGTAAAACGAAATAATGCAAATCTATTAACGGCCCGCTCATATAACCTCTTATGAAATACTTAACAACTTTTTGTATAGAAATAATATTATATTACTCTTTTATATAGTTATACATATTATTTGCTCTAAAAATCTCCGCATAAATACTGTGTTATGGCCTGACGAGCATTCAGCTCACACTGATATGACGAAATTAAAAATGAGTTGAAAATCTAATGTAATCTAACTAGAAATAAGATTAATATTTTAATAAAACATTTTTTAGAAATATTGAGAAGAGGCAAATGGATTATATGATATTAAAAAGATCACCGCTTCATATAGACAATTAACATGTTACACTAGCGGAGACAATATCAGATATGTCACTACTAATAGGATAAAGGGGAGATTGTATACGTGAGGTGAAACTTTAAGCCTCATGCACATATTTATTTATTTATTATTAATTATAGCTTTATTTACCACACTTTTATTAGGTATCACTAGATTTACTTTTCCTATTGTATGGTCTCTTTTTGGGTAAAAGCTTCCTCCATCTTTAATAATTTCTCTCTGTCTACAGCTTGGTTCATATTTTCATAATTTGAATTAGTTTATCTTATTTTATTTTTTGATGGATGGTGGTGGTCTATGCACATATATCGTGGTTATATTTTGCTTCTACTAAAATGAAATAATCCTTTTAAGATATCATTTTTTCAATAATAAAGTTTGTACTAAACCGCGATAATTCAGAGAAACAAGCAGAGAACTAATTGTATGTTTGTTTTTAGGAACTATTTGAAACTTCCTGAAAAATGTAGCACGAGAAAATCTTCATTTATCATTTCTCTCGACTCGAACTGAGAGCGAATTATATGCAAAGTCCGTGAGAAATCGGATTTGCTTGAAATATTTCGTATGTGTAGGAGAAATGGTCGACACTTTCGCATCTCTCAAAGTAAAGTTACGCAATCTTTATCTGGTTAGGTACTACATGCGTTTACTCTTCAATACATCAAGTAAAATGATATGTAAAAAAATAAGAGATTTGTAGTCTTTCACTCGTTAAAATCACTATGTAAATTGTAAACTGGTTTCCATTGACCTCTAAGCTGAGTTTGTGAAATTATGAGTTCAAGTTTTGTGGCTATTAAAAAACTTATACACTTTAATCTTTAATTAATAATTGGAGGAAGGAATGCAAAAATTATATAGACAGTTAGAACTTTTACTTAACTAAGATCCGTTACAAGCAAACAAAAACAGAAGAATAAAAATGTGTGTTTTTATACTGGAAGAAGTGGATTTACGGGGAACTTAAACTAAATCTTAACGAAAAACGGCCGTAAGCAACTCTCCACCTCCCAACCACTATCCAGAACACCAAACACACACAACCACTTTTCCACCTTGCTCACGACACGTATTTTAACCGTTAAGTCTTTTATCTTAACAGTTAACTTACGGTTGTCTTCCGTAGAGTCTACTATATCTGATGATGCCTTGTGTTGAGGCGAAACACGTGTCATGTGCAATTTTAATATATTTTTTATTAATTCATTATTATTATTTTGTCCCTTTATTTACATATTTCTCTCTTAATAACAATATTACTACTATAAAAATATTTTTATAATATTTTACGTATTAAAAAAGACTAGTAATATATATAAATGCAATACCAATTTTAATTTATTCTTTCAAATATTATAATTAAACAAAAAAATATTGGTAAAAATAAATATTTTTGTTCTATTTAAGTCAATTATTCACTTATAGGGGATTCCACGTTTCGTGACGTAATATTTATAAAGGTAGCCAAAAATGTAGCGTGACGTATTTTATGAACAGCTTCTTACCAAAAAACTCAAAAGGCTTCTGATCTCGGTATATATTAACGGAGTTCTAAATAGAAAGAATTCTACGCTATTACTGTGAGCGGAGTAAATAGCACTCTGGATAATAACGTGCTGTAATGTCTATTAAATTACTTCGTAAAGTATTCTTATCAGCTAAAGATCTTTTAAACGCAGAGGTAATAAATGTTTTTAATTTCTGAACTACTATTTATATAATCCTAACTTTCCAAATTCCAGGACATTTCTGCATGCGGATACTTTTAAACATAAATTCTTGGTAACGTATCATTTAACATTTTATATTTTAATTCCAATTTAAATATACATATAATTAACTAACTTTACTAGCTTGTCGAGGCCCGCCTGCGAACCCCCGAAGCTACGTGCGCGTTTCCGACTTCTGCCTAATTTCAGCGAAATAGGCCCACAAATGACGATTTTAGCTTTGTATGGCGGACATTTTGTTTTCCGCCATTTTGTTTTCCGCCATTTTGGATTTTTTCTCCGTCCCCAAACCCCTATGTTTTCGCACATGTCACCAATTTTTGTTTAAGGGTAAGCAATTTTTTATCAGGCTCAGACCTTCAAGTTTTGGATATAATTTCTCGATTTCCTCGAGCCCCATCCGAACACTTTCTCCAAAAAATGTTACCGATCACCACAAAGTAGTAATGCAGCTTTATATAATATATAATAGTATACTGATTTTATAAAGGACGAAATGCTTTCAGATGTGTCGTATTACGGTTTTTATTTTTAGAAATTAAAACTTAAAGTTTTCTCCAGAAAATAATCCTAACCTATCGCAAGACTTAGTAAAATCGATTAAACCGTCACTGACATTATCTCGGAAAAATATCAAAAGAACGAGATTATTTTTTATTATCACGTGACATTTTAATAAAACTTTATCTTTTTAATTCACAAATATCGCAACAAAATATCATTATTCAAAGGAGCCGAACATGGAATGCCAAGATGGCTATGAAAAGAAATCAAGTTTCTCGCTATGCAAAAAAAAACAATTAAAATTTGTTTTATTTTGTGTTGATAGTGACTTATTAGTATTTACCATTATTATCGCATAATTTAACATATAGAAGTTGAAAACCAGATCCGGAATTATTTTATTTTTCTTTTAAGTAACATTACTGCATCTGTAGTATAATCATTATTATTGATAGAAACGATCAAACGTCAAATTTTAGATTCTTGTTTAATAACTCAATACAATAAAGTTTATAAATGTGCCTAAAATTGTATACGCATCTATTTAATGTCCCACTGTTGGACATGGGGTATGCAGTTTCTAAGGAAATGGACATGAAACCACCACACTTGTTTAAGGCGGATGGATGGGACATCCAGAATCGGAAGACCTGTAGGCCATACATGTGTATATTTACATCCATGCGGGTGTTAAATTTACAAAACTCTCGATAATCTTGACAAATGAATAATAAAATTCATCATATTAAGATCGTTTAATAACACCCATTTCTATTATATTCAAAATATTTAATAATTTTCATATTATTCACTTGTTTAATGAGGTGTGTACATCGCATACAATGGAATCGTGTAAAGAAAGTCACTTCGCTCAATTCATGACCGCGAAAGTTTTAAAACAATAAAAAAGTAACTCCTCGGTCTTCACTACAGATGTAGTAAGAAGCACTCTTGCGTAATTTTAAATTATAATGACATGTAATTGTAAGCTGCCAGCAAATTAATACTGTTGTGATAAAAGAAATAAAAAACATCCAGACATCACTGATTTATAGTTATACCGTTCTGTTTAATATGCATATGAATATCATAGAAAGAAATGAACGGATACAATTGAAATGAGCTACAAACGTCAATTAATCAATTATAAGGTACTGTGTACATAATTTGAGAAATATTTGCAGTGCAATTTACAGTTGTTTCTTAATGCTACAAATATTAAATCAATTTAATATTTATACTTTCATTTTTTATAGATGTTATTTTCTGAAATACTATACTAATTATATTTGGTAATTTATTGAAAATTTTTTACAAATTTACAATACGATTTAGGAAAATAATTGCTTACAAAAATAGCCACTGCAAAGTAATACGGCTTTTTTATAATAATTTTCCATTTCTAAAAATAAAACGATATAATGTATGTAGTATATAATGTACATAATATAGACTTTTAATATATTATTTAACAAATAGAAAATATGCATGTCATTATTCAATATACATATGTATAATCGTATATAAAATAAAAAAAACTTTATTTTTAGACGGAAGTGATATAATCGGGTATCAGTCGAAATATTAACTTAGTGGGTTTGTATTATAATTTTTGCATTTTGACACAATATAAAATCGATTAAACTTATCAGAAGAGATTTATGGTAATTTAAATGATATACTTAACTTCAAAGCTACTTACAACGAGAAAGAAGATTTTTTTTTTAAATTGCAATTAAATATATGTTCATCAACATTAGCTTGCAGTCACCAAGCCTAATCTTAGATTCGAAATTATGACCACAAAACCTTAGTCCTAGCCTTACCAAATGAGCTACAGATGTTTTTTGCAGATTTCTTGTTTTAGTTGTGTTTCTTAAATACACCTTACAGGTAGATACCTAGACATCAATATTATATTTTTAATAATAATAATAATAATAATATATATATTTATTGTTCATTGATAAGTTTACAATTTTTGTTTCCCCGTCCGCCGAACTAGGGCGAACCCTGTACTACGGCAGACGGTTCCCTTCTGTGACATATTTATGAGTTACATATATTATTTTCTTGCTATACTTAATATAACTATGCAAATTTAAAATTTGAAAAAAACACTTTATTAAGTTATACAAACCAAAAAGATTTTTTTTTTTTTACATGTGTCTGTGTCTGAATTTATTTTATTTTATTTTGTCCTACTAAGCTAATGTTTATTTAATATTAATTCTGTAGAATTATATTCTAGGTTGGATAGCCATTTGTTTATGAGTTTTTTTATTGAATTGATATTTAGATTATTAGTCTTCTCTATGCGATTTAATTTAGTATAAATAAACGGAGCCAAATAATTATATTGTCGTTGGGCAAAGCTAGTTTGGTCTCTCAAATAACATGTCAGTCAGTGGTAATATTAACTATATTACCACTGACTGACATGTTATTTGAGAGACTGTAATAGATGGAGGGTAAATTTATTCTAGGGAAATGTTCGGATAAGGCTCGGGCACAGAAATTATATCCAAATCTTAAAGATCTGAACTTGGTAAAAAGTCGCTCGACAGTCTTGCGCGAACCGTAATAACTGTCAGGGTCGCCCTCGTGCAAAAAAATGGTGAAAAGTGCAAGTACTTACGTGGGGAGAGAAAAAAACAAAATGGCCACCATACAAAGCTAAAATCGTCATTTATGGGCCAATTTCGCCGAAATTTGGTAGAAGCCAGAAACAATCGTGTTGCTTTAAAGAGCCATCACAGGCGGACTCCTAAAAGCTAGTTTCTCAACATAAAGTTGTAACACCGTAGATATAACATTAAGTTCAAAACAACAATAAAAAAGTGCTTCGTCTATGTAATATGCACACGATGGTCGCGTTCGGATTGAGATAATAAGCTAATTCATATGCAAACGGTCAAATATTGAGTAAACTTTGACATATTGTATAAGACATAAATAAATGTCTGTTGACCTGACACGCTGTTCATGCGCAACTCAATGTTTACGATCATGTACTAGACCAAGGCTAGACGTCAATCTCAACTGGAGTCCTAAACATTTGTCTGGCTGAGAGGTGGAACTGTCCATTGCTGAGACACTGGATGCTCCTGCATACAAATGTCAGTTAGTATTGGGGTGTCTCGTTATTTTATTATTATTAATTTATTATTATAGATTTACTAACTCTAACTTTAAAATCATTGTTACTAACATATATTATGGATGCACTTGTCTGAAATAAATTATATAATTCACACTCTCCCTATACGTATATATTTATATACCTTTTTCAAATTCGATAATGGCATGCCTTTAGGAGTCAATATTTACAAGTTCTATTCACACATCTGGATAAATACGTATGTCCTACAAATTGTTATTCCCTTTAATCGTCATTCCTCCAGAAATCGGGAGGTCCCGTTATCAACAGTGTGATATACATGGTGTTTCAAATGCAAATTTATATTTTTATATATAAATGTTTTTTCCATAGACATCTTTTTTTTACGTTAAACGTGCCGATCGTCCCGGGGTCGGGCTCCCCCGGGGACTATGGTGCCTTACCTCAGCATGCAGGGCTCTGCTGGGGCTGACCTCCATCCTCCCTTGCGGCTCGTGGGATTCACTAAAAGACGAATTTAATATACCTAATTTGTCGAAAAATGACGGCGACGTGGTTCGCCACCCGTCACGTCCTGATTCTCACGAGGGCGAAAAGCGACCAATGACGAGCCGTTTCGCTGCGATGAATGGCAGCGGATGGAGCTCTGTGGTCTCTGCCAACCCCTGCGGGGGATAGGCGTGAATATATAAAAAAAAAATCTTTTTTTTTTTAATATAAAAACATTTCTTGCCTTTTAAAATTCACAATTTGAGAGTTAATTTCTTTAAAATAACATCGTCTAAATGTACATATGTACATATATGTAGACCTTTGCATTCAAGGCACTCATTTCAACAAACAGTAAAATGACACAAACTGTCGATATTGGAGTGCAACGAATCCGAAACGCAAACATCTAAAACCCCTTCACTCATCTAAAGTTACCACATGGTCTGCGATGTCAGCGCGAGGATTTATTAGCCTTTATTTTGTTAGCCAAAAATGAACACCCAATAATAGTAATTTTTTCCTTTTTTATTTAATCATGCACACATATCGTCACGCCTGTCTCTCGTAGGAGTAGGCAGAGAGAGACCACAGATCTCCATCCACTGCATTCTCGGCATACTTCCCTTGCTTCCTCCACACTCATTATTCTCCTCATGCAAGCTCGCTGGGTTAATTTATTTAATCGATTCTCTAAATATAAATATCCTTTTGAGACACCTTGTATATGGGCCTTATAAAAATTTATTTAAAACAAAGCTGTTGACGACATATCAGAAATATCACATATAAAACAATATTACAACATACTTAAGGTTCGGCTGTCAGAAATATAATCAATAAAAAACATATACCACACCCTGAGTTGCAAAGTTTATTTGTTAAATAAATTACGAAACTACGGCACTCCTCAATTCTAATTGTCATGTAAAAATATTATATGAGTTTAATATGTGATTTTTTTTAACAGCTCATATATCCAGCTGTACGTTTTACGTAGGCGTTACCAATTCTGTACGAACGGATATTAACCCACCACGTCCGTAGTCCAAAGCGGTTTGGTGAGGTAAACAGCCTCAGAATAAACATCTGTAGATTATACATACATATTTACCCTGTTGCAGGAAATGAACCTGCGACCATTGACTCCGAAAATGGAAGCTCAAGCAGTGAGTCATTAAAGTCGTCATATTCGTGTATAAACATTTATACATATCTAATTAATAGACATTTTTAAGCTAAAGAAAAATCAAACATAACACTCGAAGAGATCACTAGATTAGGTGTGTCACTAAATATTCTTTAACGAAATTCCAGTCTAGTCTAAATTCTATCGCTTCGATCTAATTATAATGTAAACTAATTCAGCCTTATTTGCATCCTTGACCCGTCGATGCAGCAAAGAATTTATAAATTTATATATATATATATATATAATATAAAAATGGAGAGTCTTTATTAGTATTAGTCTCGCTAATACTCAAAAATGGCTTGAATTTGAATATTTTTTTTATTTTGCTCGCTCTAATACAGGGAAGGTTTACGAATAAAAAAATATAGGGCAAACACAAAATAAAAGCTTAAAAAATTAAAAATTATTTTTCTTCCCAATACTTATCGTCTAGTGGACGTGTTATTATACAGAACTGTCGTTTTGTCGTGTGATTTTGAAAAGTATTGCATACCTAAGTACTATCATACCAGGAAAAAATTAATACTGAGAAACGAATTGTAGGCGAAACGAAATTCAGCGGGCCATCTTGTAATGATAAAACCTACGCTTTAGCTATTTTGTTTTACTAGTAAATTCTGGCTTCTTTTAATGATCAAAACAGTAAAGTGTCTTCTTTAACAAAACAAAATTATTATTACTGTAATTATTAGATATTAGCGTTCTAGTAATATTAGATACTAATCAATACTACATAATAAAAGTCCTTATAATCTTAATGTAGCATCTAGAGTCCTGTATGTATTTGTCTCTCTCTTCTATTTGTCCTCTCTTATATGCAAAATTATGAGAATAAAAGTATTATATTTTTTTGTATTATATTTTTTGTATTATATTTTTTTATATTATATTTTTTTATATTATATATTTTATTGTATTATATTTTTAGTACCTTCTTTCCGTGCACCACTATTATGTATACCAACTAAACTTAAAGTGTATTTTTGAATCGATACGCCATTTTGAAGGTTTCAATGAAACCTTCAAATTGGCTAATATTTCTCAAAGACCATCAATGTTTCTGCTATATTAAGGATGTTTTAGATGTCTATAGGTGGCGTTAACTTCTTTTTATAAAATAAAATCAATGGAAACCGACTAATTTATATGTTATTATATTTATATTATCTTCTTAAAAATGTTTATAAACTCAAGCATAGTCCTCGATTGCTCTTACGTTTAAAAATCGTTTGTTTACCTTAAATCTAACAGTCACACCTTAAGTTATGCTAATTACACCTAGTCCTTTGTAATAACACATTCAAAGCGCATTCTGTGCTATATGTTATCATAAATAAATTATAAATAGTTTCAATCAATTATTTTATCACAATATGCAAGATGACCTTAACGATAAAGACGTCAAATATTTTTCCTTACACGATAGTATGTTTATTTTTTTTTTTTCATCTCTTGACTTTTGATTAAGAATATAGTTTTGTATCAATTTTGCAGGATATACAATCGTTACCAGCCAGCATACATATATACTAATTATATATAAATAATTATATATAGATATACACTATATTTATATGTAGTGTATATCTAAAGTGTATATCTGTATAGTAAACAGCGGAAAGTCATAAGTTAGTTTTTCACCTTCACGCATAACTTGCTATTAACGGACCGATCAATAGACAAGTTGTTTTTTTTTTCTTTTGTTAAATTTAGTACTATTAAAATTTCGTCAACGAAACCCAGATTCTTTGTTCCTAGACTTGAAGTATTCAGACAGATGGACGCACTCGGCATCACTGTTGGCAACGTTTTGTGAAACTACGTTCGTGGAGCCTTGGCCGAGATTATCGGCTAGTAATGTGTCGTTTACGATGACAAATACACACATTGGTGGAATATCCATGATTTATTCATTCATAAATCCACTGTTCTGTCTTTATAAGGTAAGACAGAGGCCTTTGCCCACCTTCGACACAAATATCTGAAGAAAAATAGTAAATTTTGACAATTGGAATAATAATAACAAATTAAACATTAAGCTATGTATATATTAATAACGTTCAAGATAATAATATTCTTTAGAAAGCAATTTTTTATATGTATGAAAAATTGTTTTCTAAAGAATGATCCTAAAAGGCTATATATACCTGATGCGGGAATTAAACCCGAATTTGCAAATCAGTATAATTTTTAAATCTAAACAAATGTATAATTTTTAAATCTAAGTAATGTAGTTAAAATATTATACTCGGGGAAAGTCTTTAATTTTTCTGTAATTTGCTGGTCCTAACTCGTCAAAAATGTTGTTTATTTGAAATAGTCTATATTTTCAAAAAAGTCATCCATAAAAGATATAAACTATATATACGAAATGCCTGATAGGATTTTATTTAGATTACAAATAAGGTTTAATCGGAAATGATATAAAACTTATATTACGGAAAAAGATATCCGTTTGTTTATATGAATTATGTGCGTATTATTCGACTAATTTTAATTATGATTATCGATATAATGGAAACAACAAGCGGATGTAAGTCAAATTATCGATAACTTTAATATGATGCGCTTTTAATTGAAATAGATTCCCTGCAATTACAAATACATTTACATTACAAACGAAACTATACAATCACGCCTAGTGATGGGAAAGTGAATTTCAGAGTAAAAAAAAACAAAGTGACCCATTGAATACATATTTAAACACAACTTTTTTATACCAGTATTTAGGAGAACTGAATGAATTAATTTTGCTAAATTATCATCATCATCATCACCAGTAAAGATGTGATAGTCTATTGCTGGATACTGTTATTTCTCAAAATTGAGGAATGTCGCCGTCATTTTTTTGTTTTTTAATTTTGGTAATTCTAAATATTTGCATGATGTTGTCGAGATAGCGAGATATATTTACTTTTAAAATATTTAAAAATAAAATTGTATGTTTATATTCAGCAAATAAATGAACGGATATATAAGTAACAGAAGAAGCAAAAACCAATTGACTTAGGACCAACCAATTGGATTAGGGAAATAGGTTGGATTTATTATTCAGGCATACGGCATATATTCTGCCCATGCTCCTACCAAAAGAGAGCGGACATTTACACATGAAGGCTAGCAGAGACTAGATGCGTGTAGTCGAAGGAGAGGCCTATATTCATCAGTGGATTGCTATAATGATGATAATGATAATAAGTGATGTAATAACTTATAATATAGCAACTCACTCAATGACATACAAATGATGTGTATCAGTTATTCTTCATTTTTCTCATTCTTTAATGGTAATTAGCTATAACTAATATGCCAGTATCGATTAAAATAATAAAAAATAGCTTGACATCAACAATACGTCTTGATGTAGCCGTTGTACCATAACTTGCATGGAGTTTTGCAGTCAACTTAAACATCACGATATACCCTTTTATTTTCTTTTACACCTACCTACGTCTACATTGAACTATATTATACAATACGTCACGAGAAATTGACATATATAATTTATTATAAAAACACGTCACTCATGTAAATTGGCGGGAAAAAATTCGTGTATCAGTTTCGATATTGTATTGTTACACGAGGCTCATCACTAACAGTTGACCAAACGGAAAGTGACCATTGCGACGCCATATGATAGCGGCTCGTATCACGAATTCACGATCCCAATTCTCATTGAGACTCGAACTGGAAAATTGTTTGCATAATAATACCGTGGATAATCACTCAAAGACCGTGGGGTAACTGTTGCTGCTTTTGTAGTATTTTTCGTCGGTAACGCGTGGCCGTATCGATTGTAACTCGAATGCGAGTCAGCCGTGACATATTGCGGCATGAGTTCAAATGGTTATGACACGTTCCGTGTATACATCCTTTGTCATACCTCTTCAATGTCCCTTTTTTATTTTTTCATTATAATAAAGTCGTGATTACACGTTTTTTCATCTAAAATATATAAATAACACGACTCTTTTTACGTCATATCTAAATAAATGTTATGAGTATTTACAAATAAACTACGTAATAACTATTTATTTGTATTGTATTTAATACTTTATTGTACACAAAACAGGAAATACAAGAATTAAAAGGAAAGAGGATGTACAAGAGCGAGCTTAACTCAAAATTGAGTTTTCTTCCAGCAAACCCAGGAGTGAAAGAGAGTCCGTCTCCTTCATAGCTCTTCAAGAGTCACCGATATAGCTCTTCAAGTTAGTAGACTGACGTGGCAATGGGCTGAACACGTTTGTCCGAGAACCTACAATCGTTGGAGTAGACGAGTGCTGGAGTGGAGACCGCGACAGGCTTTCCACGCTACGGGTACCACGCGTTCCCAGTCCAGCACTCGTCTACTCCAGTGATTATCGGATCTCTGACTAACGTGACCAGCCCATTGCCATTTTGGTTTACTAATTCGGAAGACGTCAATTATATATTGAACAAATATTTTTTCACATGGATTTTAACATAGAATCTCTAAGCCCAGTTGTCAGACGTATTACTAACTAAGGAACCAGTTACCAGTCGTAGACATGTAAACAGAGATGTAGGAGAGAAAACTATTTTTTGTTATTTTCTATTTTTTAATTTACATTTTACATTCTATAGAATGTCATAAAGAGAAATACGCTATAATATTATTACGCTATAATATTTTATAGCGTAAATTTTGCCAAATACAATTAACGTAATTTTGTTTATATAGTGTCTAGTAGAGACTTCTTGGCTAGTCTAACAAAACGTTAGAGCATACAGAGATGCAATTTTACTAATAACCATTAGCGCGCTTCTGTATTCGAGTTATTCAAATAACAGCTAATGAAATCCGACAAACAACCTTAAAAAGCCGTTCGTACAGTAATTTATGTACATATGAGTGGGCTTCTCATCTATGATTTATCCCCATATTTAGCGCGTGAGCGATAAATTATTATGTATCACACTTACGAAGGCCACGTATTAGTGAATGCATTGCAAAAATATCTTAAGATATTTATATCTTCTATATCTCACTTTTTTATGAGATAGGAAGGCAAACGAGCAGACGTGACGATCTGCAACGCCATAAGCATTGCAGAAGCGTTGCCGGCCTTTAAGAAATATGCAGGCTTGTTTTTGAAAGTTCCAATGTCGTAACGTGAAGTACCTCTGGAGATAGCTGGTTCCAAAAAGAAGTAGTAGTGTGGCGTGAAAAGAAGTTTCGAGTAAAACGCACCATACTCAACCGGCACTTATCGAAATGGCTAGAATGAAGCCTTTGTATAAAGCGATAAACCACACGGGCTAAGTAAAAAAATATTAAACTTATTTTCAGCCAACAAATAGACATACCATTCAGTGATATTTTTACTCATACTTAAGTTTTGTCTATCACTTTCAATATAAAAGAAAATTTTACTAATTTTAATAAAGTAGCCGATACGACTACGGCGTTTTCTTCAGAATATAAGCCTTAAGTACTGTAGTGATACATTAATAAATGTATCACTGATGCAATAAAACTTTTTATATTATTTCTTTTTAAATTTATTTAATGTTTGAAATAAAAAAGAAATAAATTGTTTCCTATTAAAACAAAAAATTTATTCGACTAACGTTTAGAATAGACATGTCACCCGTCCGGCACATATATAAAATGTAAATTGAAAAGTCTTATATATAATAAATATGAATATGATATAAATTTAGAATGAAACAAGAAAAATAAATTAATATCGTTTTGAAGAATGTTATTTAAAAAAGATAAAAACCCCCTAAAGATCTCGGGTGTCACCGTAAGCAACAACGGCGGGCACGTCACAGTACTTATGTTATGTGTTATCTTTTGTCCAAGACCAATTAAATGATTTCATTATCGATACGATTGGATAATTCAAGTAAAGTGTCTCCATGGCAATAGACATACAAAAGTAACATCCAAGACCCGAAAATAAATTTTCCTTTGATTCAGAAATCATTTACAATAACCACTGATCCACATTATAAACAAGTATTAAATATCAAAAAGGGTCAATACACTTCCATGCGTAGATAACTGTAACGTTTGGAATCATAACAAAAAAAATGTTAGAGCAACTTTTGCGTCAAGAAATATAAAAAAGAATGACCTAGAGACTAACAGGATTCGATGGACGTGACTCATCGATTCGCGGATTTGGAAAAACTTATTGGCGTGCCATATAACATCTTCATTTTTCATTCTAATTTCGAAGCATTGAACAATGGTGATGCATAAATTACAATCTTAATGTATTCTAAGTTTTGATTATTTTTCTTTGAAATACCGTGACATTGATTAAAATACTATAACACGGGGCTATATCACGCTGCAATGTGACGGATGCGATTGTGGGGTCGCAAACCAATCTATGGCGCATCTACTTAACTGGTCATTCCCATTCGCCGAATGTGCATTCGAAGACCTTATCGAGGCGAATGGTGCTGTAATTAAAGTGGCGAATTACTGACCGAAAAAATGTAAGTCGAAACACTGACTCGAAAAGAACAAGAAAGACACAATGGGAGTTTTTCTTTTGGAGTTAATCATCAAACTAAATTTGCGTAACAAGATTAATATTTGAATGGTGTACTGTTAAGCGGCCGTCCCCGTTTGTCTTTTTTTAAAAAAAGAAGCTTTGAATACTGAAGTGGATTTTAATGTTTTAACCAATTTCCACAATTATAGCTTTTACTGGCACCGATTTCCGAATTTCCCGGATCGAACCGCTCTTTTTTAAGTAATAATTTAAAACAAGTAAAATAAAAACGCTGACCGAGAAGTTAGAACACAATGGAAATATAATGAAATAAGACAATGGAAATATAAGGATGCTGATTCGACATTATAAAGGAAACTACATCAGGTTATAACAGTACGTAATTTATATTTTATTTTTCACAGCCCATATATATATAGGCACGATTTTTTCTTTCCGATTTCTCGGGAAATTGAACAAATCACGTTTGTCCAAAACGAATTGGTGGGAAAGGCAATCTCGCATATATTTTTAATGGAGTTTCTTTTCTTACGGAATAAGAAGATAAATAAGTAAATCTGTCACCTGATGAAAAGCAACCGACGCCGCCCATAGACATCTACAACACCATAAGCATTGCAAAAGCGTTGCCGACCCTTAGGAAATAATTAGGCTTGTTTTTTTGAAGGTTCCGTTGTTATATCGGAAATACCGTTGAATGTTGCAAATTATCGACCGTCCGGGGATCGAGCTCTTTCGGGTAATATAGTGCCTTACCTCAGCATGCGGGACTCTGCTTGGGCTGACCACCATCGTCCCTTGCGGCTCGTGGGATTCACTATGGCGAATTTTAATAAACCTAATTTGTTCAAAAATGACGGCGACGTGGTTCACTACCCGTCACGTCCTGATTCCCACGAGGGTGAGAAGCGACTAACGGAGCCGTTTCGCTACGATGAATGTTAGAGGAAGGATGGATGTAAGTGAGTGTGAAGGTGCAAGGAATGTATGCCGGGATCGTAGCGGATGGGTATGTGTGGTCTCTGCCTACCCCTATGGGTAACAAGCGACGAGTAAGACGATATATATGTATATATGTATGTTACAAATTATATAGAATGTAGGTGCATAGATAGAAGTTTTGAGAAAACACATCGTAGTACATCGCTGCTCATTCGGATTGAAAAAATGAAACTTAAGTTTGCGTGCTTAATTATCTATACATTAACGTCAAATTATTTAATTAATACACAAATGGTAATTCACAATGAGCACGTCGGGGTCACGATGGTCCGTAATGAGGGACAGATACGACGAGATACGTGTAAATATTAATTATACTGGTTTAATCAATTAAAATGACATTTGTAAACAAAATATTTTACTTTCTTTTTTAATGGAAGTTGATAACTTTTTCATATAAATCAAAGCCCTCTTTAAGAAGTTGATAACTTTATGGTATAATGTTATTTTTAACGGTTGGTATGATAATTGTATGGTATTGTAACGTATAGTATAGTATGGTATAAGTTTATTTTTTAACGTTTATATTACACTGCGATATTGCATAGAAAACGATGATGCAGATGAAGTTTGACCCACAATTTTGTTAAATTTTCAACGAAACACTTTAAGATTCTTTATATTCATATAATGATTTCATTGTATTTTAAAAACAAAACGATCAAAATATCGTTTATATTAAAGTAAAATAAACTCATGAGATATGAAAGAAATTTTGGACAATTTAAACTTGCGCGCTTTGTTGTATCGTGCCACACCTCACCAGATCGTGTTTTTTTTTTGTTTTTCGATTGGGTAGTGGAGAGTTGCTGACGGCAATTTTTTCATTAACATTTAGTTCCCCATAAATTCACCTCAACCAGTAAAGACATACCCATTATTGTTTTTCTATTTTTGTTTGCTTGTCGCGAATCTTAGCTAAGTAAAATAATTGACTGTCCACAAAATAAATATAGTTAAGTGTAATATATAAAAGAACGAATCATTAATTCCATTTTCACCGCTAACGATAGCTAGAAAAGCTTGGAGCATCAGCTGATCGCCAACCGCGGAATTCAGTCGGAGATTATGCAAAAAACAATACAGTCACACTGCCCGGCAATAGCGTACAATTAACGCACCTTTCGAAACCGGGCGCAATTAGTATCGCATTAACAGACAGGTCTTTCGAAAATCATACCTATTATTTTCATTACCTATATTGTCAAATAGCCCGTAGCAATACACATAGAAAAAAATGAGCAATTAAATCGTTTTACACTCAGCCGCATACAAGGGTTTCCTTAAAAAATAAGTTAAAAAACTTAAAACTGATACCGACTCTATATATGTCATACAAATATTATAGGCCATACAAATATTAATTCCGGTGCGGAACGAGTTCAAGATCTTAGCTTCGTAAGCGAAATATTTCAAACTATGCGATACAGATCGTCAATTGTTTTTTAATTTAAGCATTTTGTCTTAATTTAACTACACATGTATAAACTTCCATTTTTTTTAATAGCCCATATATATCCCACTGTTGCGCACGAGCCTCTCCTTTTCTGGAGGAACGGACGTTAACCCACCACGCTTGTCCAATGCGGATGCGAATATTACGATGCAGGGATCGAACCCGCGACCATTGACTCCGCAGGCGGAGGGCCCCGCCACTGAGCCAATTTGTTGTCCAAACTTCTATATATAATGTTCTATTTTCTCAAAAAAACAATCACCAAAACCACAAAAAGCATTCTTATATTTAACATTCCAAAAAGCGACAAAAGCGACAAAATGTATGTATGTGTTTACATATTTATTTATAGATACTTATATATCGACGCAAATACACTATAAATAACACAGTTGTCAAAAATTTATTGGATATTCGGATCATAAAAAACACAGCATTGAATGGTCCGAGTCTCACAGCTTTACAACCAATAAAAAAATTGTACGGCGTTGAAAGTGACTGTTTTTGAGTGATCAGATACAATTTTATATTATAATCAGGAATTATTTTTGTCGGCTATTATTGATTTCGTTTTTTTTTTGTGTCGGATACAAATAATGACCGAATCGGTATGTCTCAGCACAGTCCAGCCTAGTGAGAGCTACCATGTTCCATCCAAATGCACTTTACAACTATTCTAAGTAAATGAATAAATTATAAATATAATATTGCAATTATTTTATGATAACACAAACACAGATGAAAAGGGGTATAAAATCTTATAAACTGGAATAATTGTATTTGATCCAATAAACAAATATGGTTTTTCGTAAGAAATATAAATAAATTTCAAATGAAAGGTAAATTTATGCGACTGTGTTAAAAGGCAAAATATGAAAATATGCTTAGTAATATAATAGAAAAGATTATGCAAGAGTTTAGAAGAAAGTTCTAATATACTCGCTCAAATTTATAGCTCGTCTAATTTCAATATACGTCGTAATGAATGGCAAGTTGAACTAAAATGTCGGGTCCTAGTATCATTTAAATTCTTGAGGCGTTTTTATGGCACTTACCCATATAGACATTTCGATTTCTATGTAATGTTCTTTAGTTTAGAATAAATTTGATCGTAACAGAAATAAACTTTGTTTTGATATGTTTATTATTATATTACTTACGATAACATTTTAAATTATCAAATTATTTATTTTTCAATCTAAAATTTTACAATTGTAAACTATTTTTCTAAATTAAAATAGAATAGAGTAAAAAAAAAACTTTATTTATGACACATTTCTTTACAATACCTAAAATTTAAACCTTATAATATACAAATAAACGAACAAAAAGATTTTTTTTTTATCTAACAATTGTCATAAAATGGTTCTTACTCAGTATATGTTTAAAATAGTATATAATTAAAATTAATTATAATATTTCAATGTTTCAATTATGCCGTGAAACAATATTAAGTATAGTTATTATATAATAAAAAATATATAAAAAATCAAATTAATTAATTATATAAAAAACTAGATCGATCGTAATTGATATTTCGAGTTGCCTTGGTTCTATAGTATGAATAAAGGTTATCAGCACGATGTATGGCCCCAAGAAATAAACAAAAGTGAGTTATGTGAAGTCAAAAACGTATAAATATTTAAGTTTTGTGCAAACATTGAGAAATCCAATGAAAATGAAGTAAAGTATTAATATCAAGTCATCAAGGGCCTTAGCATAAACGAAATAATAATATTTGTATATTTCTTTCTCTTCCAGGCAACTTAATAAATTTTAGTTAAATTTTTATATCTATTTAATAGAATAAATAAATGATCTAGTGAATTCTTTGGTGTAAATAACATTTACTTATATATAATTATATTTTTCACAGTCCATATACATATATCCCACTGCTGAAGAAAAAAATTATTCCACAGCGTTTATCCAAGGCGGATTTGTAATGTAACCAGATTTGAAATAAATAACTATAAGCCCATATATTCATCCCAATGCGGGAATCGAACCCGCGACCATTGACTCCAAAAGCGGTAGCTTAGTCACTTAACCAATTCGGTCGTCAATGTATAATGTAAGTTAATATATAAAACTTAAACGCACTCTGTACTTTAAAGTAACAAAATTCGAAAGTAAAAACAATCCAAGTAATGATATGCCATGTTTTTCCGCAAAGTTACTTAAGTTAACCAAGACGCTTTGTTAATACACATAATAAAACTTAAAATTCAAAGTAAAGAATATTTTGTTTCGTAATATCAATAAGAATATAAAAATGTTTTGAAACGACATTCCTAGGAGGCTAACGAATTTAAGTCAATGACATGATTTAAACTTAAAGTAATAAAACATAAATATATAATGTGTTTGTTGAAAGCATTCTTAGACTTTGACATTTTAAAATAAATTAGCCAAATTGTATTGTTCTAAAAAGAAACAACTTTTATTAATATATATTTTGTACATATATATTCATATTATTTTATAAACCTTAAAACTATAATCCTACCTAGAAAGAGAAAACACATTTAAAGGTATTATTTGACTGATCTACTTTAACATATATATAATACAAATATATAATATACATTTGACATGAAAAAACGTAAAATTAAAATGTCTTCAGTAACAATCATGCCGGCGTTCGAAATTCAAAATTCAAATTGAAATTAAGTATGACGTACTTTATTTATCATTTCTTTGATGACAATTCGTTATAACTATTATGCCAAGTAAAAGACAATAATATCAAATCATTTGTAATGTAACTAGTCAGCCTTGTCACGTTACGTCTTGATAAAATGGTGGCTATTTCACCAAAATCTACTATGGACTTTTTCAGTAAACTTAAAAAGTCACGATACATGAATTTATTTCATATCACTTTACTTATACACCATAATCAAACAATATAACTGATAATAATATAAGATTATAAAAATGAAATAAAAACACAACGTCAGTGATGTAAGTTGGCGGGAAAAGTCCGTACTTTATTTAAATATAAAAAAATATATATTTTTTTTTATAAGAAGACTCAATATTTTGTTATAACCAGAATTTTTGTTAAACAGTACAACTAAACTAGTAGGAAAATATAGTTCACATTAAAAGTAAAGAGATAAAATCGAACGCATGATCATAGATAATAAGCACAATCCAAAACAATTAAGTTATTACCGCTTATTGCTATGCTTCAGGTGTATACATAATAATACACTTTTTACTTCGAAATTACAAAAAGAGTAATGAAATTTATTCATTATATCTTTATATTTAATCTTTGCCTAAATAAATGTGTATGCAGATTATTTTATTTATCTATCTGTCCACATATTTTTCATTTATTTTTTTATTTATTTATCAATAATAACACAAGCGTATATACATCTTTGTGTCGCCGGCAGACCCTGAACCAGAGACTTGCCCGTATCTCGGGACCCAAACTTGAAACTAATCTATCGAACTTAGCTTAACTAATTTATATTAATTATGAAAGACAAAAACGGAGAATAATATATGTTGATCAGGAGAAAACTCCACGAGGTAACTACAGCGGTCCACGCTCACCTGCTAGGATCGCGAGAGCGAAGAGCGCGGCGGCTCCGAAGGACCTCATGATGAAGCGTTGGGTTTGGGATGCACAAAACACGTTCTCAGTACAACACAACGCACTTGCACTGGTCACCACCGCATGGTCCACGCGACGCGCTGGCACGGCGCGGCAACGAGAGTGAGCGCCCGGACCGCGGTTGCGGCAACGCCGGTTCGTGGTGGGGTCGATACAGTTGTTCAACTCGAAGGCCCTACGGTTACGGAAGCTGGTGAAATGTCAGGGGTACTAAAGCGGATGGCTGGCTCGCATTAGGGTGGATTGATAAATACTTCTATATTTTCTAGAGTAGAAATGAGGCGACCACGACAAACAGTGTGATATTTCTTTATTTATTCTTTTCATACAGATCTTAGTACAAAGGTGAACTTTATATCTGGGCATTGCTTCCCAGTGATCCTTTGGGTTGATAAAAAAATAATATACCATATATATGGGTTGTGCAAAAAGAACAATTTGTATTGCTTCCCCTTAAGTAACATACAATTACTTTTTTTAGTTTATAGTCTATGTAGATAAATAATACATTTATAAAAAAAACAATGTTATAAAGATCCATCAATGTAACATAAAGAAGTTATCAACAAACGCGACCAAGTTACGATATCGTGACAGAAGCTTGGGCGCATTGCGTTGTTGTCTTTTCTTAGAGCTATTACTTATTTTAAGAAAGTTAATCCACTTTCAGGTTATGATAAAAAAATATTTCATTCCGTAATATTTCCATTACTTTTTTATAGGTTTTCTGTGTTTATTAGCTACATTTTTTTTAAATTTATTATGTTAGCTTAATTGTATTCTATTAAGCTTCGGACACACCTTGAAAAACCTTTAAGTATGCACAGAGGTAGTTTTCTTCTATACTACTATGCCAGTGTCAAATAAAATAATAAAAAGTATCTCAAAGTTGCAAATTCAGCTGGTCAAAATAGGTATTGATAAAATAGTGATCATTCTACCAAAACTGACATCTCTATTTGCCATCAATAAAGTATTTAATCTTTTCTTTTATTATTAATATTATATATTCACGCCTATCCCCCGCAGGGGTTGGCAGAGACCACAGAGCTCCATCCGCTGCCATTCATCGCAGCGAAACGGCTCGTCATTGGTCGCTTTTCGCCCTCGTGAGAATCAGGACGTGACGGGTGGCGAATCACGTCGCCGTCATTTTCGACAAATTAGGTATATTAAATTCGTCTTTAGTGAATCCCACGAGCCGCAAGGGAGGATGGAGGTCAGCCCCAGCAGAGCCCTGCATGCTGAGGTAAGGCACCATAGTCCCCGGGGGAGCCCGACCCCGGGACGATCAGCACGTTTACGACTAGGCTCGCCCCTAGCCACGCATCCATTGGCACGGCAGACCGTGGATTGGCGGAGAGGAAGGGAAAGGATAGAGAAGAAAGGAAGGGGCAGGAAAGGAAATGCGGATTGGGGGGGTTACCAGACTCGGAATACACATTTAAAAATCCATATGAATATTTATTCCGATGCGGGAATCGAACCCGCGACCATTGACTCCGCGGGCGGAGAGCCGCGCCACTGAGCCAATCGGTTTAATCTTTTCTCGTTTTACATAAAACATGTTCACCATCAATAATTTTATATAAATTAGCCACAGCCTAAAAACAATTTATTAATTCAATGACATAGCATAATGGTTGCTAAGCAACAATATTTTAACGGTGCATGTATTAAAATCCAATGATTCTATTTACTACTTCCCCTGTCTTTGCTAATGATATCGAAATGTTCGAAATAAAATGTGTTTACCATCAATAATTTTGTATAAATTAACCACAGCCTAAAAACAATTTATTAATTCAATGATGAAACATAATGGTTGCTAAGCAACCGTTGTCTAACGGTTCATATAGCAATATCCAATGTTATACTATATGCTACTCCCCTGTCTTTATTAATAGTATTGAAATAATTAATAATTTTGTATAAATTAGTAATCTTGTAGTCAGCCTAAACACAATTTATTAATGTTTTGAGATAATAAAAGCTGCTAAGCAACTATGTTCTAACGGTCGATGTACTATACTATACTAATGGGAAAAGGCAGACGTTCACCTGCCTTGAAAATAAAATACCTACAACTCAATTACAGCGCCACCTATCGGGTCAAGCTGTGAATAAAACCATCCACATATCTCTCTTAACCAGAAACAAGAAATTTTATCAGTATCTGTCCAGCCGTTTAGGAGGAATTCACGGACAAACACGTACAAAAGAATTATATAATATATATAAAGATAGTTCATACACACCACATGTATTGCTTTTTCTTTCTGAAATTTTATTTTTATATAAATGTGTTCATATGACTTAAAAAACGCACAAATTTTAAAAACAAAACAGATTATAGAACTAATTAAAACAAAAATTTAATATTTTTCTCGCATCGCTTACTTAAACTTTCGTCTAGAATTCGTAGACCTTTTTAGATATTTTTTTTACATAACTATTTCCTCGGTGAATGATATTACAACACTAAAAAATATCTTTATTTTGTACTAGAAATTATATGACATAAACACACATAACTCCTTACGCAATAACTTATGTGCTCCTAAGATAACCCACCGCTAAAGAATGAACCATTAGTTGTAATTAAGCACGGACGTAAAGTTCCTGCGTACTCGAAATAGCTCATGCATCATGGGAACCAAGCTCACCTCCATTTATTCTTAAATTTTTAATGTTCATTCTTAATTACTGCAAAACATTGCTTCCTGCAGATCTCTGTGTAGATTTCATCATCCCATGAGATAGGATCTAACAAAAGACAATTATTTTCGAACATAAAAAGCTACTTGGTGCATTGCTAAACGCATGCGATGTATAAAAAAAGAAAATTCACTCGACATCGGTTATTTTAAAAGTTATTTACTATCTATTGTAAACGGGAGAAGAAAATGAAAAGTGGACAGATTGGCACAAACTTTCAATAAAAAAGGTACGCTGTAACTTGGAACCCAGTATCTAGTAAGAACATATCTGATATCAAACTTGTGCTTAAATCAACGTATGGAGGTCTCTAAGTTGTGCTAGTGTGAATACGATGGTTCAGGGTGCGTAGTAAATAAATTAGCACTCAGATCCACCAACAGCTATTTAATATTAATAATGGAGTAAGGCGTTACTTCTCGGAAATCCATCACTATATGGACAGTCAAAAGTCTTACTTAGCTAAGATCCGCGACAAGCAAAACAATAACAGAAAATTAATAATGTGTGTTTTTTGTGCTGGATGTCGTGGATTTCTAAAGTCTACTTTTATAAATTTTCTGTTATTGTTTTGCTTGTCGCGGATCTTAGCTAAGTAAAACTTTCGTCTGTCCACATAGAACATAAATGCGTTAGAGTAATAAAAAATAACTTGTGATCCTCAACCCACCCATCCATGTAGAAGTTTAGACCCCATAACTATTCCATTGATTGGATAGAGTAAACCCTTACTCATTTCAGGGGATTAGAACAACACCTTTCATTTGTGAAGTAGACCAATGAACTATTACGGCTATATAGATCTTATTTTATTAAAAAAGACTAGCAGTTTGGAAATATTACTAGAATTATTGTTAACCATTCCAAATAAAGTTATAAAGCTTGTGCTAGGAAATGGTCCACATCAATAGTCCAATGGAAGATACGAAATCACAACGTACAGACCGTAAGCCCGAGTCTTACAAACTAAGCTATTTATTTGATAGAACCAATTATAGCCTTACGATTTATTTGGAAAGAAAAAGAAGAAAGTTTATAAATATAAAAAATCGTACAATAATCTCAAATGCTTCGTTTTACATAAACCGCTCACACAATGAGATTATAAATTTATATAATACTCAAGTTCGAAGACAATTGGTCGACCGATTGGCTCAGTGGCGGAGTCTTCCGCCCACAGAGTCAATGGTCGCGGGTTCAATTCCCGCATCGGAATAAATATATATATTTATATTTATTCCGAGTCTGGTACCCCCCCCCCCACAATCCGCATTTCCGTTCCTGCCCTTTCATTTCTTCTCTATCCTTTCCCTTCCTTTCCGCCAATCCACGGTCTGCCGTGCCAAAGGATACATGGCTAAGGGTGAGCGTAGTCGGCAGCGTGCCGACCGTCCCGGGATCAGGCTCCCCCGGGTACTATGGTGCCTTACCTCAGCACGCAGGGCTCTGCTGGGGCTGACCTCCATCCTCCCTTGCGACTCGTGGGATTCACTAAGACGAATAAAATATTCCTAATTTGTTAAAAAATGACGGCGACGTGGTTTCGCCACCCGCCACGTCCTGATTCTCACGAGGGCGGTTGGTCTCTGCCAACCCCTGCGGGGGTTGGCTAACTAACCAAAGACTAACCAAACATCTATAAAACTGTTTTAAAATATATATGTGCAAATCGCTCAAAAGAATAAATATATTTATAAATTTATTGTGAGTTACAGATTATTCATTGCATTTAAAGAAATAACAATACAGAGTAAATAACTAACTTTGTGTTCGCAGCGACCCAAAATGGATCTTGGCCTCCGAACAGATCCTACGCCACCGTGCCCTGTTCATCGGGGCACAATGGCTAACTTTTCGGTTGTCTTCCGTAGAGTCTACTATGCCTGGAGATGCCTCGTGTTGGGGCGAAACACGTGTCGTTTACAAGATGGAAAAGTGGTAGTGTGTGTTTGGTGTTGTGTATAGTGGTTGGTGAGTTGAGTTGAGTGGTTGGTTGATGGCCGATTTTTGGTAAGTTTTTGGTTTAAGTTCCAAATAAATCCACTTCATCCAGCACAAAAAACACACATTATTAATTTTCTGTTATTGTTTTGCTTGTCGCGGATCGTAGCTAAGTAAAACTTTTGACTTTCCACATAGTGATGGATTTCTGCAAAGTAACGCCTGACTCCATTAATAATCTTAAAAAATTAGGTATTAATTATACTGTAAAAATTACGGTACGGTATACATACATAAGTCGACGCATGAAATGAAAAACCCGTAAGAATTTTTTTTATGTAGATCCCTTAACAATGAACGAATTAAATAATATTACTACACCAAATTAAATAACTCGGACCGCAAGTTAGACAACAGTCCAGTGGATCTATAATTGTTTTTACATAATCCCATGAAATCGGATTATAGCGCGATGCACCGCTGCACTGCCGACCGTGGTGACGTAACCACCCAAAAGAAACAAGTAGGCCGTAGTATACTTTCGTTTTCACGTTGACTATGTCCGACTGCCCGCATTGCTGGCACACATACCGCATTGTAACATTGAAGACGCTAGGACATTGTGTACACTTAAGTAACGTGACAGTAACTTAACAGTGACGTGATAGTAACGTGACATCAACTTGACAGTGTCATGGCAATAACTTGAAAGTAACGTGACAATAACTTAACAGTAACGTTAAAGTAGCATGTAGCTTGACTATATCATGAAATTCCCTGGACCCAACAATGTGAGATTCTGTTGACATATCAAAGGTACAGAGAAACTCGTGACGGTGTCGTCATCCGATGAAGATAAAAATATTAGTTATGACTATTGAAAAATATTTTTTATACAATGGAAGACAAGTAATTCCATTCACATTACTGGGATTCCTTAGCTTAGTATTACATATATTTTATGATGAATTGACCTCAAAAAATTTACAACTTCTTTGAAAGGACACGGAAGCAAGATGCTAAGGACTGGGCTACGAAGCCTGCTCCTCAGTCTGGAAATTCCATCGAAATTGAAGACACCTGAGATACAGCTGAACGCTTTTGAAAAGGAACGCTATTGAAAAGGAGGCATGTGTTGTGAAAAATATGGTAAGAGCAACCTTTAGCCTACCCAATTATGTCCGAACTGACACGATCACTCCCACTCCCATAATGACACTTTCCTTAAAGGTCGGCAACGCTTCCGCACTCCCATAATGACACTTTCGTTAAAGGTCGGCAACGCTTCCGCACTGCGTATGGCGCTGCAGAAGTCTATGGGTGACGTTGACTACTCTCCATCAAGTGACACGCCTGCTCGTTTGCCTTCCTATACTATAAAAAAAAGAATTACATTTCGAAAACGACACACTTGGTCGTTTACTTTCGTATCCCATAAAAATGTTGTTATTCAGTCGCGCTTATGATATATCTGTTTGGCACGTCAAACATGATCTTTGCGTGAAGTCGTTTCGAAGCTTTGACGTTGCGGTGTGCTTTTAAGTGGACGGATAGCGGCGGAGCAAGTGACCTTATTTGAACGTGACTTGACGATTGAAGAGTGCTTGTTAAAACTCGACAAAGGACAAGTTATGATTTCGCACATATTCGGTATATTTTATTGCGGCGTTGCGAAAGGAATAATTTATATTCGCTGTATCGGAGCAATTGTTTCAAAACACGCTTTTTCTTAAATTTAGGACGGCAGTTGTACGTGCCTTTAATATGTGATGTAATTTCAAGCAAATATACTTATTTTGTAATGTACAGATCCAGATGGTTCCGTGGATAAGGGAAGAAATTTGCATGTCATTTTTTGAATGTCACATGTATAAAAAAACCAAAACAAAATGATATTAGCAGAGCCATTGTAGCATTAATGGCCCGGGTTAACCAGGGAAGTACTCTTTCACAGAATATCATTTTTTTAACAGCCCATATAGTAATATGTCCCACTGCTGAGCACAGTCCTCTCCATTTCTGGTTCTCTACTGGAGAATACCAATATATAGATACATTTCATAAAGTGATTACATGGATATGAAGGCCCAGTTCCCCTCCCCTTGATATATTTTCTTCTTCCTCTCCATTACTTCTTTCTTCCGCTTCTTTTATCAGCATTAATGGTAGACAAAGAACCTTGATATATGTTCATAGTCAGCACTACTGTCCTTTGCCTGACTAATCCATAAGAAAACCACGTTTTCGTTATCAGTTTCTTTTCTGAGGGGTTCTCGATACAGATTACTCGAAGATCCTCACTATTTCTTTCCGTGAATGTCTACGAAACAAGTATGGCAGCAAATATCAGTAGATAGGGTCGCAACGCCTACGTAAGAAAACAAATTCGTGATCTCTGATCCGCTTGACAATCCAACTAATTTGTTAGGGCGGTCAATGTCCCATAGAGACCTGTTATAATTGAGGCAAGAAGTTATCATCAATTATTTACAGCTATGGAAAAAATACAGCAACTATTTCAAGCCTTGAAGATTAATTCTATTATTGCAAAAGGGTTTTTGTACTCTTCAAAATGTATCTTTGTTCAATCGACACACAAATCACCAGAGTTCGACATACGACCTCGCCACGTTGGTTTAATTACACAGTTAAGGCCAATTGTTTACGTTCAACGTACAACACATTAAAGCGCAAGCCACACCGGTAATAAAGCGAAACGAAGCTCAATAAAAAGATTCGCTCATATCTTTCAAGCATATGAGTTCAACTAAGCTTATGAGCAAATTAAACGAAGTGAATCCACCCCAAAAACTAAGATCGTGGATAAGTAGTTAAATTGTAAAGAGCCATAATTGTATAGTTTAGCTCTGTAGTTGGTAGTTAAAGCCGAAGTATGAACGCGGTAGCTACATGAGCGAAGGTAAACAAATTTGGCTTCGTTTCGCTTTGTTCACAGTGTGGCTTGCGCTTTAATGTGTTAATGCCGTACGTTTATCAACACTTGGCCGAACGTTACTTCAATTACACATTACCGAAACCTATTGTTGTAATATTTAAGCAATTTGCTATCAACCGACCCCATCTGAAAGTTCATCTTTTCGCACCGATTGAAATGACCTACCTATTCTCACACTTATCTTTTTTACTAGGTTATATCTACGCCGTTTTAAGAGTTCACATTACACGAGTGCATTATTAAAACAATATGTAAATACAGGTTACAACGCAGTACTTTATGTATATCTAAAATAATTATACTATTTTGGGCTATAATCCTTTACCAAATAGATGAAATTGCAAATAATGTATTGGATAACGCTTGAAAGATTTATTTGCTCAGCGTAATTTAATATCAAGACCGTCATTTATAAATTACGTACAATTCAACTACGCCTTGCTTTATCATAAATCTTTTGCCCATATTTGACGACAGCTTTCGATAGATAAACTTTTGTTAATTGAGTTTGAATGATAGTATTATTGAAACAAGTACAACAATCTAATCCTGATGAAATATATAATTATTATTCGTGTGCAAATAAAATTATCTTATGTAATAGGTTGTCCGGAAAATTCGTGCTGAGATTTTAGGACAATTAAAATGCAGCTCATTTAAATATTGATATACTTTTATTGAATTATATAGGTACCATTCTAATGTCAAGCGTGGGTTGTTCTCCTACCTGGGCGTTCTTGGTCTTCCAGGTCGAAATTTCCAGCTTTAAACCCAGCAAACCACTTTCGCACAGTTCTTTTAGCTACAGCATCCTCGCCATGAACAGCACATATCTTATTTGCCGCTTGTGTGGCATTTCTGCCCTTTCGGAAAAAGAAAAGCATTAAATGCCTATAATGCACTTTATTTGCCACCATATTCTAAGTCGTACAAAACTGATAAAAATTAACGAATCATGCCAAACTTTTTTCCCAATATGACTGAAGCTATCTCTTTTAGAATATGTACACATGTCATTTGTTTTCAATAATTGTGATATATAATATTTTTTCAGTTAGGTCTCTCGGGCTATCTACGGAAAATCAGCACGAACTTTCCGGACAACCTAATATTGTCTTTTTTAATTGAGTGATTCTTGATTTTGAATGATTTGAGTTTTTATTGTGAAAATTGGCGTAATTTAGATACGTTTAAATACAAGTAGTTACATTGTATTATGTACGTAACCATGATGTTTCAAATAAAGTTGCTTAAATACGGAAATATGCATTTTTAGTTTTAAAAAATTATTTCAAAAATTTTAACCTACTATACTCGGCCAAGTAATAGAAGAGATAACATCTATGAGCTAAAATGTTGTTGGTGATTGTGAAATATATACTGAAAGAGATGTTTACAGCGCACCAAACGACAACGTGAAACAAATTTAACTGATTCAATGTTTGTTTTTTGTACGACCAATTGGCTTAGTGGTAGGGCCCTCCGCCCGCGGAGTTAATGGTCGCGGGTTCGATCCCCGCATCGGAATAAATATACGTATGGATTACAAATATTTATTCCGAGTCTGGTAACCCCACTAATCCGCATTGGACAAGCGTGGTGGATTAACGTCTATTCCTCCAGAAATGAAGAGGCCAGTGCTCAGCAATGAGACATATATGGTCTGTTAAATAAAATGGTCGTTTGTTTGTTGTGTGTAAATTACATTCATATTAAAAACACGAATGTAAAATTTGTTTTAAAACACACAAGTCATTTTTTAGTTCTTGTTTTTAATTTATATAAAAGAAGAACTAGAAGTCTGAATTTATTAAAGATTAACGAGCAGACGTGTCACCTGATGGAAACATCGCGCCCATAGACATCCGCAGCGTCATAGGCATTACTGAAGCGTTGCCAGCCTTTAAGAAATACCTGTTCCAAATATTATTAGCCACAATGTAAACATTATCTCTATTTTCCTGAAACTATTTTGAATTAACAGCTACTTTCATTACAAAACTCCTAGGTAACTTATGTCTAGTTCTTTTTTTAAATATTTTTAATTATTTCCACCAAGATAACGCGCCCGCTCACGTAGCTACTAGAACCATCGACTATTTAATATCTTCAGGGGTACAAATGATACCTCATTCGCCGTACATTTAACACAGCAGACCAGGTCGTCCAGCAAAGGACATTTTTTAAATGTTTTGACAGTTGATTTAAAAATACCAACTCGGACTTTTAACTTTAATCATGATTGTTTTTACAAATATTAATATATAGTCTATCTATTATTACAATATCTTGTAATAATAAATAGACTATTTCCTATGTCTTTTATAATTCGTATTATATTACACTTGAAGTAGATCAACAAAGAGAAAACACCACAAAAAACAACTTAATAAAATCTACTGCAAAAGTATTCATGTAATATCTCTGAATTATATCAGTAGAATTTATCAAAATACACTCTATTTCGAAAAAAATCAACAGTCAACATCGCAATAAGTATGCGGAAGTTATTGTAGTGTAAAAAAAATGGCGTCGACTGAACAACCTCCAACCTATTCTTGAGTCGGTAAAATGTAAAGTAACAAAAAATACTTTACTGGCACATTTGTATCAGAAATAATATCACCGGGGAGAATTTTATTCTTTGAATAAATTGAATTACGGATGTGGATGAAAGGTTCGGTAGGGGAAGACCAAGGAAAACTTACCTTGACCAAATTGCTGAAGTTCTCAAGAAAGACCAGGTCAAAAGTACCCTTGACCAACGTAAAATAGAAGTATACTTAATCGACGAGCACGTATGAAGAGAGTGATGATTGTGGATTAAGCAAAGAAAGTGTACCGAGATCGGTCGAGAGCAGTCTGTGATATCAGCCTACCCCTACGGGAAAAAGGCGTATTTATATGTATATATTAGTATATTGGTTAAAGCCTTAAGACTAAGATGTAATCAATCAACGGCCTACGGCAGTCCAATGTTTTTCACTTCAATTTAATCAAGACTTTTCTCTAAATAAGCTTTTCTTTTTTCCAAAAAATCAATTTAAAATGCAATAATCCTCAAAATCACACAAAAGAAACGACAGTTTTGTATACATGTCAGTTAGACAAAGCCGTCCCGAACGCCATTTATTGACTATAATAATTTGTAGTGGAAAATTGGTAATTATGTATTTTTTGTTTTTCCAGTTGTTCTTTTAAGTTTTGGTTATAATTTTGTATTCATAACCTTTCCTGTGTTAGAGCAAACAAAATAAAAAAAAAATATTCAAATCGGTCAAGCCGTTTTTGAGTTTTAGCGAGACTAACAAAATAGTTTTCCATTTTAATTTATATAAATAATCAAGGTTGCGCCTAACAATTAATTGTTTTAGACCAACACTTAAAATCTTCTGTGGTTCACACGTAGGATAAGGCCATCAGTTAGCTTCCGGAAACTTTTCGGTTGTCTTCCGTAGAGTCTACTATACCTGAAGATGCCTCGTGTTGGGGCGAAACACGTGTCGTTTACAAGATGGAAAAGTGGTAATGTGTGTTTGCTGTTGTGTGTAGTGGTTGGTGGGTGGAGAATTGATGGCCGATTTTCGATAAGTTTTTGGTTTAAGTTCCAAATAAATCCACTTCATACAGCAAAAAAACACACATTATTAACTTTCTGTTATTGTTTTGCTTGTCGCGGATCTTAGCTAAGTAAAACTTTTGTCTGTCCACATAGTGATGGATTTCCGCAAAGTAACGACTAACTCCATTAATAATACGGAGAAGTTCTTGCAGACAAATTAACTTCTTAACTAAGCACTTATAAAATAACTTAATTCAATAAGAAAATTCATAAACTATAAATAAAAGAAAGAATCTCAAATAGTTTTGATACTTAGGTGATTTGATAAATAGGATTAGATTAAATTAAAATTTACTAAATTAGTTATTTTTTGTAACGGTCTTACAAGGAACAAAAGGCTTTTTATATTATGCATTATTTATAAGGTACTCTGGGGTTGATGTTCTATTACTGCGGTAATTCCCCGGACGAATCGATCATCATTCATGTTACAGACCAAAATAGATCGAACTCGTAAGAATTTTCAAAAAATGTCAATGTTGCTTGTACGGTTAAAAATTATCGAGAAATACAAAAATGAAATTTATCCTCAAGCAACACATAACTCGTCAGATAGAATGGTATTGATAAACAAATAAGTAGTAGCATTCTTCGCGCAACCTTCAAAGGTCGATCGGGTTGTTGTAAATAGCGATAACTTTAAGTTAAATCTTTATTTCTATATGATAATGAGAGAAGTGACATTGAAATCAATGCTACTTTCAAAATATTGTAGTATTCGTTAGTTCGATTTTAAGAATAAAACATGTTTCGAAGGATCCTACGAAAAAATGGATAGTAATAAAATAAAGTTACTAACTTCTTTTTCCATTAGAGGATACGCTTGCTCGTTTGCCTCTCTATCCATAAAAAAAAACAAAACAAATGAGGTGATTGAATATGGAAGTCCAAGATCAATCTTGGTGTGGATCCTAATGTGAGGCCTATATTTAAAAGGGAACTGCCATAGACTGTTGGTGATGACGATAATACAAATTTTTAGCCTGATGCGACAATAGAACCCACGACCCTTTGTTCATGAAGTGAACACTTCACCACTGAGCTATATCTAGACTTCATCATCATCATTATCATCATAGTCATCATCATCATTATCCTCATAATCATCAACAACAACAACAGCCTGCGACAGTCCACTTCGGCTACACGCATCCATTTTCGCCAGCCGCCCTGCGCAGATCGTCGCACAGATGGTGCCGGTGGGCGTCCCACACTACGTCTAATCATCGTCGTACGTCTATCTATAATTAACACAACTTATTTCAGATATCGATAAAATATTTGTATTCCCAATACGTATCAAGCGTTACGCATATCCTATGAATTATTAATTCTCCAACGTCGCGCTGGGGGCACGCAACAGCCTTGCAAACGGCCTTTGCGTCGACCAATAGACACTTTCAACTATCACCCGCTCTTAAAGCGGATCACGCAAGCTCCGTTCTAACACATGAAGCCATTTTGAACTGTAACATAAAATTATTAAGTTCAATTTCGATTTCACCTAGATCTATACGCATGACAATGTCGTTTCCGTAACGTATCAATATATCCGTATCGAATTCTCTCAGTGTGTCTCAGTACTAGTAGTGTTCGCATTCTAAAAATGTATTCGTTTCTACACAATCTACTAGTAAAACTCTGCAATCACAAATCAAATTTAATGAATAGTAGAAGATAAATCATGCTAGATTACCGATGCAAGATTTACCTATCTATGCTTGTAAAGTTCATTCTGTTAGTAATTGAAGGAATAGCTTCTGCTTTAACTAGATACAGCGTATTCTTATTATTATATACACTATTAATATAATCTGAATTATTCTTCATCCAATAGAACGACAGTTTTATACGTTTGCAGGGATTGCACCATTTCAGTGAGGTTCCAGCATTAAGAAGATTTAATCATTGAGTCAAACCTCATTGTTTCGAGTCCATAACTTGCAGACCTACAAAACGAACTCGCAAGACTTTCCTAGACAAAATCCTTCCTAGAAATTATAAATTTTCGGAGGAACAATCCTTGTGCGAAATTTTTGAATAAAAATACTTTTTTATAAATAAAAAATATAAAACTCATTCACCTCACTACCCATATTTTGTGTGCCATTATAATATATTAGTAAATCGGACAATCTTGAAAAAAAAAAGGCGTGGTGACAAAAGTTGAGAAAGGGATGCCTAGATGGTTTGGGCACATAGAGAGGATGGATGAAAGACGACTGGCAAAAGAAATTTACGTTGCATGTAATGTGGATGGAGGGGTCGGTAGGGGAAGACCACGGAAAACATACTTTGACCAAATTGCTAAAGTTTATAAGAAAAGCCAGGTGAAGAGTACCCTTAACCGGCGGGCTTGCATGAGGAGACTAATGAGTGTGGAGGAAGCAAGGAAATTATGCCGAGATCGTAGCAGATGGAGATTTGTTGTCTCTGCCTACCCTTACGGGAGACAAGCGTGACGATATGTATGTATATATGTACAAGCTTGTTACAAGAATCGAATCCATAGCGTAAAACTCTTACTAATTATCGAAGCGATTGTCAACAACAAAAATCACACGGATGCTTATTACATTATAATCACGATCTACTAATTGGTCGCACGCACGTTTCGCAACTTAACTTATCAGTTAGCCAATAAGAGGCGGAACTTCGCATCCGCAATTGTATCGAAGGCGACGTCCGTGCAAACTACAAAATGCCACTGCCTTAAACAGGCGAAACGATGTTGGAAGACGGTATATATCAATGACTTTTTGAAATATGACCTCAATAATTAACCATAAAAATACACAGAAGCATTTTAATCGCAGAAACGATGCATATGAAACGATTAAGAACCTATGAATACGACGTATTTCTTCTTTTCTTTGATGGCAATTAGTTATAACTATTATGTCCAGTGTCAAGTAAAATACGATAACATCAAATCTCTTGAAATATAACTAGTCAATTTATCACGTTACGTCTTGATAAAATGGTGTTTTATTCTACCAAAAACGTCTATGGACATCTCCAGTCAAAAATTCACGATACACATATTTATTTCATATCACTTCACTTAAAAACTCAATGGAATGGAACTATATTGTATAATACGCCACCATAATTAAACAATATAACTGATAATAATATAAGATAATGAAAATGAAATAAAAACACTACGTCACGAATATAAATTGGCGGGAAAAGTCTTCTACACCGTATTTATAAGGCGCTGTAAGCGTATTTTGGCAGATTATTCGCGATAGTATCAATACAAACATTCTGATTATGTGCGTTCCCACCGCAAATTGATTCCTATTAACACAGATAAAACACATTAAATACTAATGCGCTATAGATGGGCGTTAAGCAGCCAGTTTCACTTTTTATTGTATCAATACAAATACGTGATTTTTGGGAAACGTAACTATAATGCGTCTGAGCCGCCGTTGTATTGATACTAACACGCGTCGATGGCGCTGTATCGTATGAATAGGTCATTCAAAAACATTAAAAAATATATGCAATGTGTATCTGGTTGCAGAATTAACTACTACTATCAAATAAGGATTTTTCGATCACATTTAAAAATAAAACAGCCGCCTTCGTTGGCTGATCGCGCAGTCAAGAGAGCATATGTGGGTCGCCTAACTGGACGACGTCCTTTGTGCGTCTCAGGTACCGCTGGAGAGACATGATCGAGGATAACTTCCACAACCTTCAAGTCTGCAACTGGCAGGAGGTGATACAGGACAGGGCACGGTGGCGTAAGATCTGTTCAGAGGCCAAGATTTATTTTGGGTCGCTACGCCAACAAAGTTAGTTAAGGTTGATAACCTAATTTAGCCATACGACACTCTATATAAGTAATTTATTTTTGTGTATTTTAGCAAGAACAACATTTCGTAATAAGGTTTTTTAATAAAATAACATTCTCTTATCAACGCTTTTACAAATTCCTCTTGGGACTTATATAATAATAATAAATACCTTTACTTTCAGAATTTTACACATGTTACGAGACTAGATCCCACACTAGGATTCTCTGTGTTGTGATAAAGTCTTCTCTTAGTTAGTCGTACAATGTAAGAACACAAATATCAAAACTGTGGAAAAAAAAGTTAACGACACACTAATGATAATAAAATATAAATTAAGTTAGATCATAAATAATTAAAGGTAAACCAGTCACGCATACACTGGTATGTATGCGTGACTGGTTTACATATATATATATATATATATATATATATATATATATATATATATATATATATATATATATATATATATATATATATATATATATATATATATATATATATATAAATTCACGCCCACCCCTACAGGGGCGAAGACTACAGAGCTCCATTCGCTACGATCCCGGCACACCCTTCTCGCCTCCTCCACACTCATCCATGCTTCCTCTCACATTCATCGCAGCGAATCGGCTCTCCATTAGTCGCTTCTCGCCCTCAAATCAAAACGTGACGGGTAAGACACATTAGGATTAATCAAAGATATATTTCCACAAATTGTGTTGTAGTTCAAAGTCCTTTCGTTCGTTGAATATAGCCAGCAGCAATTACGTCTCCGCCATTGCCAATTTGAGCGTCAATTACCGTCTAACAAAGCAAATTAGTGCACAGCGCAAACTAAACTAAGTTCTCAAACCGCAACGCCATATAAGGGAACCTTGAAAATTGTACGCGACCACCAGACTGATTGTGTTCACAAGAATACAATTTACACAAACAGCTCCCATTATGTCTACAGCGCTAGAGAGATCTTCTGTCTGACGGCTTTTTTTTTCATTAGTGATGCAACTAGAGACAAACAAAAATTTCGAGACATTTTTATCGGGTAATGAAAACTATTGCGACCGTTCTTTATTTAAAAAGATGTTTTGATATCTTCGCACAAATGTAATTATTAAATAAATCTAGTTTATTTATAAACTATTTTGTTAATCGACTGAAATAGTTATTTATTCATTTATCCAACAGCCCTCTTAGTGACTTAAGTTCGATAAATAATTACAATACAGGATTTTTTCCGCCAACTTATATCAGAGACGTTACGTTTTTTATTTCATTTATTCCCAGATACCATTATAGGCGTCGTAATTCAAGAAAATGAGGTCATTCGTGAATGGTTTTTAACATTAAAAATAATAAAAATGCAGTTAAATGTTAATTATACTTAAAAGTAGTCAATAATATATAGTTTAGTTATGTAAAAAATATTAGCGCATAATTTAAATTAAAAAATATTTAATTGAAACTGTACTGAGAATGCGGAAATAAAGTGCAATTTATTAAAATTTTCAAGTATATTATGGATTATCCCAGATATACGGAAAAAATATTTTACTAATGTAAAATATCGAAATTTTTTTTTACAACAACATAAGAGAACTAGTAAAAATGTCAGGCGACCCAAGCAACAAACTCTTTTATTAACACAAATAATTATAAAGTTCACAATTTTTATTTTATGCAATAGTAAGGTAAAGGAGCTGGAATGTCACATAATGGAAAGCAATCAACGCCGCCAATGTGTAGGCTTGTTTTTTGAAATCTCCAAAGTCGTATCGCTTCGGAAATATCGCAAGTGGTAGTTGTTTCCACAGGTGAGTAATTTAAACAAAATCACTTTTGATGCAAAATTTCTTAACATTACTGAAATAAAATGAGCATACAACTATCTGATGCTATGTTGGCCTAATTTAGCTCTAGAGACATCCCTATCAAAACTTAAAATGTCACATACGAAGAATTCAGATTATTAATGGTGTCAGGCGTTACTTTGCGGAAATCCATTGCGGAATGTGGACAGTCAGTGTTTAGGCACTCTGACTTCACTTACCAGTTGTCTTCAATTGAATCTACTATACCTGATAATGCCTGGTGTTGAGAAGAAGCACGTGTCGTGTGCAAGTTTGGAAAAGTTGTGGTGTGTGTTTCGTGTTGTTGATAGTGGTTGGGAGGTGGAGAGTTGCTGACGGCCGTTTTCTTTTCGGTTAGATTTAGTTTAAGTTCCCCGTAAATCCATTTCTTCCAGTAGAAAGCACACATTATTATTTTCTGCTTTTGTTTGCTTGTCGCGGATCTTAGCCAAGGAAAAGTTCTGACTGTCCACATACGAAGAATTCAGTTACAATTCACTTATTCATATTTGCCTCCACAAATAGGGGCGTTAGCCTAATGGATGGCTTAAATGCTCCGCAAGAGGGTTGAGTATGACAAAGTGGTTTAAATAACTTATATAGACTCTACTACTCATTTAATTGTGGATATAGTCGCCTCATACGATATCCAAGAAAAGAAGTGGGGTGACTCTATGACGCTAATCAGTTAATCAGATAGAAAAATTGTGTGTGTACTGTAAATTTAAGTGCATTGGCTCACTAGAGAGGCCGCCGCCTACGGAGTCTGTTCGCGGTTGCGATTCCTGCATCGGAATAAATATACGTAGGGTCTACAGAATTATTCCGAGACGGGTTGCCCCACCAATCCGCATTAGATAAGCGTGGTGGGTTACATATATTATCATATATCATTATCAGCCCACGGCAGTCCACTGCTGAAAAAACTGAGCCTCACCCAAAGCGCGCCACTTAGCTCGATCTTCGACTACACGCATCCAGTCTTTGCCAGTCGCCCTGCGTAGATCGTCACTCCATCTATAGGGCCGGCATCCCACTTATATGAGTTGTAAAAAACTAGAGTACACTTATATATTTTTCAATCAAAACTGAAGTTGTTAAAAAAACTAACCACGCTCTAAGCCTTATTATAGTCTATTAAAGCAAACTGCTTTAACGGAAATCAACAAAGACCTGCGGCCGCGGTAATTGACAACCAAAAGCAATGTTTCACCACGGCGGCAGACATGATGTAAACTGACCTTGGATTTTCGGTTAACAACTTGCTTTTCAATGATGTTAAGTTATATATATATATATATATATATATATATATATATATATATATATATATATATATATATATATATATATATATATATATACGTATGTATATATATATATACATACGTTCTTCGTAGTTACTAATACCTTCTCACATACACACCAGTAGGTTTATCTTCTGATAGATAAAAGTTATAAATTGAAAAGCGCCGTCGCAGTGTCCACACCGGATTTGAGGGCTGTGGTAATCTTGCTGAGGCACGTGACGAGCTGGCTGCAGATCATCGGCTCATCCAGATCCGAGTGATATGGTGGCGCTTGCTGACGCGCCGGTGCTCTTGGAGATTGTCCATTGAGCAATACTCTGCACAATACAGACGAAAGTCACAAGAAAAATAGGGTCAGCATATTTGACGCCATTAAATAAATATCAGATTCGGAAAATTGTAAAATCTGTTAATTTTTAGTATTATTTTTAATTTACATTTTTAATTGCCATAAATTCTGTAATAACATATAAAATAAGTATGTTTAACCAATCACGAGTTTATTATTGACTAATTATTAAATTTAAAAGGAAGTTAATTAAATAGGTACTGATTTTTTACGTTTTATATTCAATTACCGCGTAAAGATACCTTTTAATGGGTCAAGTTACTAACGTCTGACATTTAATACTCGGACGTAGTGCGAACGCTATATATAATGTTAAATTAGTATACACTCCCATTAAAAATTGCTTCCTATGTCTATCTCTTTCGCTTGCCTACAATTACCTAAGTACACTTTGCTATACAAAGAGAATGTAGCGTTTTGCTTCAATAAAACAGGTGATAATCACGTGACCAAATATCATTGATTTATATATTGCGATAGTTTTGACAATGAGCGTGTGGTTTAATATTGATTTTATCGCCTATATCCCGCCCTTGAACTAATTTGTAGAAAACTTATGATAGAAATAAGAATAAATAATAATCTCCACTAGAACTAGGTTGCAAGGTATTTCATAATGAAAGAAAGATAAAAGTTACCATATGAAGCACTAGCTTATGATACGCACGGGGAAAGATCTAAAAAGCACAAAAGAGACATCCGTAACCTATAAATCACATTTATGCTTAAGTTTAACTGCGTTGTTCTCTTTTTCAAGGACCGGAGTATCAAACAAAATATTGAGCAGATTTTGCCTAAACCGTCTGAATAAAATGACTACTAATCAATTTAAAGAAATATTTGCTGTCGTTTCCATAAAATATAATAGATGGCGCTACTGTAATAATTCACATAGCACCTACTGTTTTATTTTTACATTTATTTCTTACTCCCCCATAACAATTGCATAAAATGAAAATGTAATTTGTGTAATTGATTATCTAATTAAAAATTGAACAACAATTCGAGGTGTTGAAAGATAAATTATTTCTTGTAGTTTATTTCTAGCGACTTATAAAGATTGCTTTACTCTTTTGATTTTGAGATTACTCTTAAGGTTCCATTAGTTTATACTTATCTTAGACGGATATTCTGGAATGGTATTTTATCGGCATTCGATTTAGCGCCATGGCTAACGGAACAAGCAGTCAGGAATAATCATTGTTATCTATCCATTATGCTAATGGACGTTACAAAATTCTATATTGTACACAAACAATGCTCGCTGTAGTTGCGTATTTAATTTTTGGCCTATAGGCGATACGTTGGTTAACAAGATAAATCGAAATTATAATCACTTTCGAGTTTGTATCGAAATATGATCTCGTAGGTGTTGCAATTGCTTTTTAAAATTTACTATTGCGCTTTGCATTACTTTATCTCCCCATCCAAAAAGAGCAAATAAACACGCTTATATTACTAAATGTTTCCAGCGGCGATTTTTATCACAACATGGCTATATTTTTAAACACAAATAAACATAGAAATAACATTTTCGAAATTTAAAATCTTCCGCAACTTCACCCTCCTCCAATCGAAAATTTTTAATCTTGAAAATGATACAATTCCAATTAAAATTAAAAAAAACATTTTTAAACTAAAAAAAATCATTAATATTATAAACATGTTTTTAATATTATAAATATATTACAATACCAAGCAGCTATTAAAAATATGATCAATTAAAATACAATAGTAGCATATTTTTATAAGTACAAGAAAATTAAGTTAAAATAAAAGATAGATAATAAAAAATAGAAGATAAAAAATAAAAAAAGCTAAAATTTTAAATAATATGATATTGATGAAATTGGCATCCACTGAAACTTAAAAGAACGGTAAACATAATCCTACAATAAGAAAAAGGCCAATTGAATATGAATACATAAGCAACATAGATGAATTAATGCAAAAAAAATTGACACAGGCTCAACAGGTAACATAATGAATTTCGACGTGTTCTAATTTACACTTGGATTAATCTAATCTATACAAACGACCTTTAAATAGACCTTATTGCGTATTTACTGTGAGAACGACCGATCGACATTAAACCAAGTCAATATTTATAATATACTTCGTTATTATATAACTAGCAATGATAGCCTAACAAATTAGATCGCTTACAATAAAAACGTTCATAATTTTATTAATTTATAAACAACAAGAAAACTGCGCTTCTTCCAAGCAAAAAAGTCCATGCGTTCAATCCTTCTATTGGTATGGTATATATGGTATACATTATATTTTTCCAACACAAGTACGATTAACTTACATGAAATTTCTAATAATATTAAAACATTGCTAGTATTCTGTATTATTATAGGTGGACGTTGCTATATATATATATATATATATATATATATATATATATATATATATATATATATATATATATATATATATATATATATATATATATATATATATCCCTTATATATTTATATATACATATATCTTGTTCATTTTCTTGTTCATTCAAACGATTTTTTTAAATGAAACAAAATTTAAATTCAAAAGCAAACCAATTTGCCATTTTCATCGCAAGCTAAAATAAAATAAAGGAAGCATTAAACCAGTGATTATCAACCTTTATTTTGTTGCGATACACTTTTAATAAAATAAGTTTAATTTTTTTACTTTATTATAGACTATATAAAATATTTTGCATCCCTAAAATTTGCCGAAACACTTCCACAATTTGGCGGAACACAAAAGTGCCGCAGTACAATAGTTGAGAATCACTGCATTACACACTAAAAACCAGAGACACACTTTTTTGCGGATATGTTTTCAACAAACGCATACATAACGACCTGACAAAACATGCGGTCGACCACAAGATAAATATAAATAAATTCTAGACTAGAGTTCTCCGCAATAAAATAACTAACACCTTGGCATTTGCTAAATTGGTTTATGTTGTCACGGAATATGCCATCATTAATAAAATTGCGATTTGTCCTTTGTATTTAAGACCTTGTCTTACGATACTGGTTTGGTGACGGGACTGCTGTCTACGGAGTCTATGGTTGCAGGTTCGATCCCCGTATCGGCATAAATTTGTATAAGACTAACAGATATTTATTCCGAGTCTAGTTACCAATGCGCATTGGACAAGCGTGATGGATTTACGTCTCTTTCTTCAGAAAAATAGCTACTTATTGCTACTACATGTGCAGCGATTTACAATACTTTAAGTATAATACCTTTATAATTAATACCTTTTTTAATTTATTAATGTAATCTGAAGAATAGGACTATTGCAATTTTTTTTTTATATTAAGTCATCAACAGGCTTATCTTGACATTTAATGTCGACTCGGATGGGAAAGAAACTAAAAAGTCGTTCTTATACAAGATTGTGGACTTCCCCTCGCAACCCAATGTATTCATGCTAAAGACAAAAATTAGCAAAAACAATTATGATTACCATAATATTGTTTTCAAATATGCTTTCTTCCCTATAGTGTTAAATATAACCTAATTATTTACTTAATTTTTATTTTAATCATGTTTGACATTATTATATTTAATTTTATTAAATGGTCATTTTGTGCTTTTTTTTTACTAAACTAAATTCATGTTTCCCTGTATTTCTATTCTCCTGTTATGTTAGTACTTAGGTATGCAATTCTTTTCAAAATCGCTCCAAAGAAACAACAATTTCGTACACATCGGTTAGACGATAAAATCGTCACGAACGCCAAATATATATGGAAAAAAGATATATGGAAAATAGTATATGGAAAAAAGAAATTTTAAAGCTGCCAGAAATATATATATATATATATATATATATATATATATATATATATATATATATATATATATATATATATATATTAGGTGTACAAATAAGTTTCCGCGGTTTGTCAAAAGATGGCCCCACCAGAAGGTTATGGAGAAATTGTCAGATGTAAAACGTAATATCCCAAGTTTAGTCATCTGGCAACACCATAACCTTAAAGTACTAGTGATTCCGTATCAGCATCACGTAATTTTTTTCGTGCAAAAATGTCAAGTTTTATTCCGAATAAGCATCATTTGCGGGAACTTTTGATTTACTTCTTTAATGTGAAAAAATCTGCAGCTGAGGCGCATCGATTGCTTCTAGAAGCATATGGTGAAGCTGCTTTAAGTGAGAGAAGTTGTCAGGAATGGTTTCAAAAGTTTAAGAACGGTGAGTTTGACGTTAAAGACAAAGAACGCAGTGGAAGGCCGAAAGTGTACGAAGACATGGAATTAGAAGTACTATTGGAGGAAGATTCGTCCCAAACGCAAAAAGAACTTGCACTTACTCTACAAGTGATTCAACAAGCAATTTCACATCGTTTAAAATCGTTAGGAATGATTCAAAAACAAGGAAATTGGGTTCCATATGAACTAAAGCCGAGAGACGTTGAACGCCGATTATGCATGAGTGAAATGCTGCTTGCCAGGAATAAAAAAAAGAGTTTTTTGCATCGTATAGTCACTGGTGACGAAAAATGGATTCACTACGATAATCCAAAGAAGAGAAAGTCATGGGTTAAGCCCGGCGAACCATCAACATCGACAGCTAAGCCGAATATTCATGGAAAAAACTCATGCTGTGTATTTGGTGGGATCAGCTTGGTGTCGTGTATTATGAATTGCTGAAACCAAGCGAAACCATTACTGGAGCTCTCTACCGAACACAATTGATGAGATTGAGTCGGGCACTTAAGGAAAAACGCGCCCATTACTACTCCAGACACGACAAAATTATTCTTTTACACGATAATGCTCGTCCACATGTTGCGGCGCCGGTAAAAACATACTTGGAAACACTCAACTGGGAAGTTTTACCCCACCCGCCGTATTCACCAGACTTAGCCCCTTCTGATTATCACCTGTTCCGGTCGATGGCACATGGTCTGTCTGAGCAGCGCTTCACATCATATGAAGACACCAAAAATTGGGTAGATTTGTGGATAGCGTCAAAAGATGAAGAGTTTTTTCGACGGGGTATCCGAATGTTGCCAGAAAGATGGGGAAAAGTAGTGGCAAATGATGGAAAATACTTTGAATAAAACGTAATGTACTTTTCCTTTACAATATATTCCTAATTTTTTATAAAAAACTGCGGAAACTTATTTGTACACCTAATATATATATATATATATAATGTAAACTTTCAAATTATATCTAACAAAATAAATTATAGCTCATAAAAGTGAATAACGTCGATTCGTTGAAAATAATCCGGCAAAGACAAAAAGACATTGAATCTAACATAAATTGACTATAATACCGACGGTGTGGAATTGGAGGAATGACATTCCGATTATGCCCGGCCAAGGCCCGCCGTTCACCTAGACCGGCTGTTGCCTGCAAAAAGTTTTTACATATAGTTAATCGAGACATATCCTTTTGAACCAGAAGGCGACGTAAAACTTGTAGGGCTGCCAGAATAAAAAATTCTTACAAAATGCCAGGGTGATTTTTTTCACACCTTCTAAAAATAATCAGGATTCGGCAAAGACCTTTTGATTTCACTACCCTAGAAAAAGCAAATAACTACACCTTATCTCTAGCAACATTGAGACCTAGTCTCTAGGCCATTGCATAAGTCTGTAGTTTACTGCAAATCTGTAACGTAAATTTATCTATCACGTCACCTAAAATTACAAATTACGACTCCAAGAATAAATTTACTACGAAATATCTAAAATCTAATTTCTAATTTGTGTAAATTGAAGTAAATACATTTCATTTTAAAGAAATCTGATACAATGACACAATCAACACTCAATCCAAGGGTCCATCAGGTAAGATCCAGATCGTGACTTGGATTGTTGTGAAAACGGATCGTATTTCTTTCAAAATAATATAACGTAATTTCTAACACCTACATTATTTAAATAGCAATAAATCATAACGGTATTAACCAGTTCAAATCATATAACATGTGAACGTCTATTCAGATTCATTAAAAATTAGAGAAAATATTATTTGTAGCCAAGGCTTAATGTTAAAATTATAACGACGCTTACATATCTTTTGCAACCACATTTGTGATGCGTCGTATTTGGTCTGAATCGCAATGCGTCGCTCACATAACACACGACATCAGAGCGCATTGTATACGATATAATTGATTTTACAACAGAAGCAAACAAATTAGTTTATATGTATAACTAGAACTTCCAGTTACAGATTTTATCTATAAGAATATTATGATGACTCGTATATTTTGTACTAAATACTAATATCACAAAAATTTAATACATGACTGATACGTTTTTTTAAAAGAACACAAGAAAATAGTGTCTTTTTCTTTAATAGAGACAATAAAAAAGTAGTAAATTCAGTTAAAAACAAATTACTCATTAGCCCACAGCTAGCTTGTAATGGTAATCATTCAAAAAAAAGATTTTTTTTATATTTCATCTTGGTTACACGTGTACGGGATAAAACTCTTTGTTTTTTAATTATTTGCATGGAATAAAAAATGATTGGACTACTTATGTTCATTTAATTTTAACAATTCGCGATAGAACCAAATTCTTTACGTGTTAGTTACGGTACGTATCGTGTTGTGTGTGCGATTTAAATAAAACAATTACGAGAACCATTTACTGTATTATTTTTTTTTTGTAGGAATTTTCTCTATATTACATATAAAACATAAACACAATTTAGTAATTAAATAAAATAAAATTAAAATATTTTATTTGCCCTAATAAGATAACAAAATAGCCTTATATTAAACTTACATTACACTTAACTATTAATACATAAAATCTGTAATCTATATATTTATATATTATATAATCTATATCTTTATTCTTAAATCTATTCTATAATATTATATTATTATATATAATCTTATCCTAGGAAAAGGAAGTGGCTCAGCTTTTGCTAATAGGGGAAGAGATTCCCCTGTAGGGCTAATTTTCAGCCACTCCCGCAAGATTTTATGCGGAGGAAGGCGTGCGAGTGTGCGTGCGTGTGTGTGTGTGTGTGTGTGTGTGTGTGTGTGTGTGAGTGTGTGGTGTGTTTGAGAGGGAGAGTTATTGTTTAAAATAGTCCTTTAGGTTTAATAGATTTATAAAGGGAAAATATGTACAGTTATTGCTTTTTTTACGTTTAATTTATATTATTTCACGATCAAAAGCTTGTACCACCTTTTATTATGAAGTATACGCTACTGCCCATTCCCTGTATTTGGTTCCTTCAACTCCCAAAACTCCCACGGGAACAAATGAGGTGGCCCTATTCTAACCCTGGAACAGCAAAGCGAGTACATTTGTGTATCTGTGACAATTAAAAACTGTCCTTGAATAAGTTATTACTTATCAGACAAATCAGTTTCTCTTTGACCTTCTAAGGAAACTAAAATTTATTTATTTAAATCGTTGAATGAAATCCCGTTATAATACTATCACTTTTCAATACATTTCGCACATGAACTCAAAACAAACTACACGGGCGACATTGTAAACAATGCAGCCAAAGGCCATTTCAATTGACGCTTCAGTGAAAACAGCATTACACGAGTTAAACATAACATCGGGTAACACACGCTAACAAAATTATTCAATTCAATTTCACAACCCTCATTGAAAAGAAGGCCGATTTCGACACCCCATTCACACCCCTCGGTTGAATTTTGTCACTGTACATCTAATTTTCTTAATAAAATTCGCTCATGACGCTTCGGCCTTTTGACAAATGACAGTGAGCGTGTCGATTTCGAAACATCAACTAAGTCAAAAGTCACACAAGTTCAATGGTACATATTGAATTCGAACAGAGGTCAAACTTATCTGATTTCTAGAAATCGTGTTGTCGTCTGTGATTAAAATGATTATTTTTTTAACGATAGGGAAACAAACGTGGAAACGCGCCAACACCATAACTTTGTTTTTTTAATATGATAGGAAGGCAAACTAGTGAAAATGTCATCAACGGTAGCCATAGAGATCCGTTACACTATAGGCATTACAGATACACAGCCGACCTTTGAGACAAGAGTAGGCTTGTTTTGCACCTTTTTTTTACGTGGGGAAATCCGTTACGGATACCCTGCCGCCCTAGGGGGGACGGCGAGTTATGTCGGACTCCGCATGCGCGTCTACCGACTAAAACCCCACGACGGCCGCCATCAGCACCAAGGAAGAGTCCCGGGATCTCTTAAAGAACTGCTTCTGCCGGGGCTCCTCCGGCGCCTGGCTCACTAAGCCCGTCTCGAGGGTTACGTGAGTTCGCTACCCCCGACACCCTCGCGGTGCTTAACCGGTTATTCCTGCCATAGGGAACCACCGCCCGCCTTAAGGCCGCTTGATGAGCACTGAGGGCCCCCACCCTCGAGTGCCCACGACCTCAAAAGCCCCGCTTACGGTGGGGGAAATGTCTAGACCTACTAGAGCGATAGACGAATTCAATTGGGTTGGGCATTACCAAGTCATCCACCATAACCAAGTCAAGGTCACGTTTTTCAGAAAACTGACAACCGTTGGAATAGACCAGTGTTAGAGTAGGAATCGCCTGTTGGCAATCGTTGTGTGTGTACCTGTGTGGACCCTGTGTGGACCCTGTGTGGCCCTCGACTAGATAGAGCGACGCTCTATGCAGAGGAAGCCCTAGGACGCCCTAGGAGAGAAAACTGGATGCGTGTAGCCAGTGATTGAGTTAGAAAGCGCATCTTAAAGAACGCCTATGTATGTATGAGCAACATTTTATTCGAACAAATTAAAGGCTTCCGTAATTAATCCACCGATAGCTTTGGACAAATCCTCCTTGCTTGGAAAAGACCTATGACCAGAACTAGACTGCTATGGCCTATCGATTATTAATGATAAATAATGTAAACTATTAATTTATAATGGATATAAACATATTTTTTACCTGATTACGAATGATTATTATTCTTATTATTCATTATTATTTTTATTACGTTAATTATTATTTTTCATACGAATGATTATTATATTATTATTATTCAATAGTAATCGGTTTGTATTTATAATGGAAACCCGGTTTATTTAGCCTCGTTTATATTTTTTGGTATTTATTACCGGTTTAAGTGGATTACACACATCATTAGTACAACTATTACTTGTTACATACAATGCGAGCAAACAGCTATATATTTAAGCAATTTTATTTCCCAATCACAAACGTATTTGGAGTATAAAAAAGAGCAAGAAATAAAGTAAGAACAAAAATATGGTATGTTTTCAAGGTAGTTTTTAAAACACTTTCAACGCTATATGTAAACGGATATTTAGAAAATTAATTACAACTCATATATATCTATCTATACATATGTGCCTAATCGTATTTACGTAATTTGGTGGACTATTCCACGAAATTATATTAATACAGTAAGTACTTAATTAAAAGTGAAGAAAGAATATATAATATTATACAAATTTCTTTCACCGTTTTTCCTCTGGTAATACAAAAGATTGGTAAGCGAAAATTACATCAAGAATTTTTCGTTTTTTAGTTTAATCCATGATTCGAAAACAAGAACACCTTTAAAGTAATTTGTGCAAACTTAATTCGATTGTACTGAATTGAAACTAAATGATACTTTTTATTTCTTGTGCAAATTTCTTAAGACACTTTCTTTTATATTTTCTTTGATGGCAATTAGTTATAACTATTATGCCAGTGTCAAGTAAAATACAATAATATCAAATTTCTTGAAATGTACCTAGTCCACTTATTACGTTACGTCTTGATAAAATGATGCTTATTCTATCGAAACATTCTATGGACTATTTCAGTGAACTTAAAAAGTCACGATACACGTATTTATTTCATATCACTTCACTTATACGGCTTAATTGAACTATATGTTATAATACGCCACTACAATTAAACAATATAACTGATATCATATATGATTATAGAAATGAAATAAAAACACATCGTCGCTCATTTAAGTTGACGGGAAAAGTCTTATTTTATATTTATTTGCAAATCTCTTTTTTTATTTTTAATAGCAATCTTCATTTATAGCATTTCTCATCTCGTTATTTTGAAAACAATTATTGTAGTGTAATATCACATTTAACTATATAATAAATCATTTCTAATGCAGTATTATATACCAAATCGTTTTTAAACATAAAAATGATAAAGTAAGTAGGTACTTAAGGAGAATCGTGAAGATAAAATGATACTAACACGGTAGTGAGGTCAAGGTTAATATTATAAGAAAGGAAAAAAATAAGTGCTCAACGAAAAACGCTCTTGTACCTAAATTCGCCTAAATCCGGGGCAGACATAACAAAGACAATGACGCCAATGTCATTCCTATCACGAGCGTATCCGACGTATTTACTGCTTGACATCGATTGTACACACTCTGTGCCAATGATCGATATTGTATCGATGTCTTGAACCTATCGATAATCAAGGTCACACTAGACTTTGTTCTTCGGTTTTGTAATTACAAAAACTTAACAAAGGTGATTGTAACAATGGACAGTGTGCACATTCATTATGTGATACGCAATGCATACTGCTGGTCATACAATACTTAAGGTAACGTGAAAATTATATAATATTCTATAAGGAGTCGTAATTTAATTCGTGACATGTCACATATGGCATAGCGCGGACGACGATGAAATTTTACAAATTTGGGATATTAATTGTCCAAAAAAAAACATCATCGTTGCGAAAATACACTTCAACCTCAAGACAATAGCTAACATTTATGTACTAAACGATTGTGTTACAAAAATGATTTTCGGTATACAATAAAAATCTTTATTTCCGAATTTTGGCAAAATGAAATAAATTTGCTATTGAATGATATATTTTTTTCAAATAGTGCATAGTTTTGCAAAAAAATACTTCAAATTATAGCGATAGCTTATAAAATAGCTTTAAATTTATATTTTCTTTCTAAATTTGTTGTTGCCGGAGTTGTTGCTGGAGTTTTCCCGCCAAATTATAGTATTGGTGTTGTTTTAACAATGAAGCCGAGATTAGAGTAGGTGTTGCGACTTAGTAAAGGCATGGACAGATGTTCAGCAGTGGACTGCCGCAGGCTGTTGTTGATTATGATATTAAATAATTTATTATTATATAATATATTATATATAATTGGACCACAGAGCTCCATCCGCTGCCATTCATCGCAGCGAAACGGCTCGTCATTGGTCGCTTTTCGCCCTCGTGAGAATCAGGACGTGACGGGTGGCGAACCACGTCGCCGTCATTTTCGACAAATTAGGTATATTAAATTCGTCTTAGTGAATCTCACGAGCCGCAAGGGAGGATGGAGGTCAGCCCCAGCAGAGCCCTGCATGCTGAGGTAAGGCACCATAGTCCCCGGGGGAGCCCGACCCCGGGACCATCGGCACGCTTACGACTAGGCTCGCCCCTAGCCACGCATCCATTGGCACGGCAGACCGTGGATTGGCGGAGAGGAAGGGAAAGGATAGAGAAGAAAGGAAGGGGCAGGAAAGGAAATGCGGATTGGGGGAGTTACCAGACTCGGAATAAACATTTAAAAATCCATATAAATATTTATTCCGATGCGGGAATTGAACCCGCGACCATTGATTCCGCGGGCGGAAGGCCCCGCCACTGAGCCAATCAGTCGCCAATTCTATCTATATAGGTTATTACATACGTATATAAAATAATTTACGTATGGTTAACAATAATGTCCACACACATACGTAAATATGTACATACAAAGGCAGTTTCTTGTTTGTTTCTAACAATAGCTCTTTATCTCGCTTATTTGCGGAGCGAGGTTATACCCGTTAATAATTTGATACTTTGACCTCTTTAATAAGGCTGTTTTCCTAATAAAATTAACACCTTGTCAGATTTAAAAGCACGTCGATTAGAAGAAACGGTATAACACGACTGCTCTACAAAGTATTTACACAAGTACATGTGTACAGCGTCGTCGTACGCTATCACACTGTCCATAATAATATTTTTTCTTTTCTTTTCTTTGATGGCAATTAGTTATAACTATTATGCCAGTGTCAAATAAATACGATAACATCAAATCTCTTCAAATATAACCAGTCAGCTTATCACATTACATTTTAATATAATGGTGGCTACTCTATCAAAACCTTCTATGGATTTTTTCAATCAACTTAATAAGTTACGATACACGCATTTTTTCATATCACTTCACTTATACGCCTTCATTGAACTATATTGTATAATACATCACCACAATATAACTGAAAGTCGGCGGGAAAGTCCATATAATAATATTTGTATCATAATAATTTTTCATTTATTATGACAATTGCTACAGAAACTTCAGCCAAACTCACATTTAAAAAATTTTGTATTAAATATAACAGTATCAAATTCTATGAATATTCACATGATTTTGTAAATTATACCTTTTTATTATTCTCATTCGTTCCGTGAAGAATTTGCTCCTGAGAATCGTGATCTGTAATAAAACTTGGTGTAAAATAATTGCCGCCAGTCGCCTCTCCCATACATCGCTCCCACAGCTTTCTGCATAGACATCTGCAGTGCATCTTCTGCAATCAACCGCTTTAGTAGAATCTTGCATACTAGGTTTTCGGGCTCTTTCCGAACAATATTCGTAGACAGTTGTGTACAGCGAGAGACGAAGAATCTTTAAATTGAAACTTACTAAAGTGTATAATATTTTATCAATAATGGACAGCGGGTTTATAAAAACTAAAGTGAACGACCTAAATAAAACAGATATAAATGAATTCTATCGTTTCATTTGAATAAATAGAACACTAAATTCACTGATGTACTCATTTATGAAGTTTCCAATAGGATAATACCTAAGCACATACGGTAAATTCCATCGATACTCAAATATATATATGGTAAATTCGAGTAAAGTAAGTAAATAAAAGATAAAATATAACACAGATGGACAGAACTAAACAAGTTCAGTAACTTAGCTTTAGAATTGTAAAATGCGCGTTTATTACCTACCTGTAACACAAAAACTTACTGTAACACAAATATAACTAAATAGTTACAAAGTACTTTTGGCCAGAGTCGGATTAAAAAATATTGAGATTTTGTTTAATAGTTATTTTTATAAAATATTTTTAAGTATGTTTGTATAAAGATGAAGATGGTAGAATTCTCTAGATATAAGTCCATACTTTTGATAATAATATACAAACTATTTACTTAGTACATAATTTATGACAAATTAATAAATGCTAGACGCCCCTCAGGTCCAAGCGCGGCGTTCTCCACTAGCTGTCGTAACAATGAAATCATAAGTTTTCCTTTTACAAGGAAAAAAACAATTGAATTAAATTTTACTGGTTATACAAATCTTGGTCCATTTTAAAAAAAGGATCAAGATTGGTTGAACCAGTAAGATTTAATTCAATTGTTTTTATGGAGGCGATAAGCGAGCAAGCGTGTCACCTGATGGTGAGCAACCACCGCAACGCGGACGTCTCTGGGCATGGTTGGTGACATCATTTACCTGCTCTGCTATGAAAACAAAGTCAAAAATCGGTTTGTCCTAGATCGCAGTACTCCTCAGACGAGTTAAGCCATTCTTGAAATAAACGCGACGAACAAATGCTTGCATATGTAGCTTTTCTAACTCAATCCGACCCTGTGTTCACTAGTGCTGTGTGTATGTCTGGTTTACTTGACCTTGTTTCCCTTAGTGCACCGGCAACATTGTCCTGCTCGCCACAACTACAAGCCGTACAAACACTTACACAACAATTGTGAAAGGAATTAAATGTATTACGCAATGACCTTATCAACCGCGCACTATTTTATCGAATGTCGACTAGTTATCTTACAGGTAGGTGGCTTTAAAAATACGTCAATCTGTAACAGATTTGTCAATTTGTAGTGATATACTGGACTTAACTTCTTGCTAAGCTTCTCACGTTATTTAATGTATAATTGCGTCCCTTCCATCCAAACTATATTATATAATATATTTCATATATTAATTTAAATCAATACATTCGCTTATAATTTCTAGAGAGATTTTTTTTGGGACAGGAAGGCAAACGAGTAGGCGTGTCACGTGATGGAAAGCAATCAACGCCGCATATAACCACGCATCCGCAGCGCTATAGGCAGTGCGGAAGCGTTGCCGATCTTTAAGGAATGTGTCATTATGGAAGGGGAATGGGAGGAGTGAGGGAGGGGGAGGGTGTTGGGCCTCCGGAACTCGGCCGCTCACCGTACGAAGCGCAGTAGCTAAGCTACCACTCAAACGCCGGTTTTCTGCGGGAGTATGGTACTTCCACGTGGTACGGCCCATTCATACCAGAGACAAATATTATGCCATTCTTGACAAAGTATTCGTCTGCAGCGTGGCTCTACCACTTATAACCTTTTCCACTGCCGTCCACCCTACACAGATGGCCACCCGTGGTGTTTCCACTTGATTATAACACAAGGGCATTTAAGAGAAGGGCGTATGTGCTCGTTAAAGGCCGGCAACACATCTGCGACGCCTCCAGTGTTGCGGATGGCGGAGATGGTCGCTTACCACCAGGTGACCAGCATACTCGTTTGCCTATATATAGGTATAAAACAAATGTGGCCGGGGACATCCCCACTAAGTTAACCCTGACGCGGGAAGAATCTCTACCCCAGGACACATTAACACAAAAGGTTGCCTTTAAAAGCACAAAATGTTAGCGCGTTTGAAAGATTAGAGAAGCGCGTTAGAACTAGTGACATCTAGCCTCATTAGACTTTACTAGAATTGCATTACTGTTACAATACCATTAATTAAAATGTAAATTATTCTGCGAGTAACGCAGCCATTTTCTTACGCACTAGTTATTTCGGGGTTACAACAAACCAGCAAAATAATTTCACAATGAGTTTTAAGTTACAAATAAGTTATCCCTTTAGTAATACGTAGTTTATACAATAAGTTACATGACTATGCGGAAATTAATTAAGTCACCTGCTGTTGCTGTATTAATATATATTCTATGCATTTATTATATTAATATATCTTTATCATATTACATAAACATATAGAGATATAGCCTGAACTCCAAGGTTGCGTTCACCATGTAAGGTCGAAAGTTGGATTAGACCAGCTATACTCAACCTGCGGCCTGCCAGGTTTTGTGGTTGACCCATCTGGTTTATTTTAAACCATTTTAAATTTCGCGTCCATAAGAAAAATTGTGAGCGCGCTTAGTAAATAGACTTTTACATAACAATACCGCAGTGGGCAGTATTTTTTTAATTAACAGCAGACTGTTCATTGTATAAAGCAACACGATATTTTATTATTTTCGTAAACACGACAAATCAAATTTGTTTGGATTAGTTTGCATTGGGCGTTTTTCGTTCCATTATCGAGTGAGTGAGGCCGCAGGAATTTGCTGTTCTTATCTTCTATAATTCCATGTACATACGTGTCGCTTTGTTTATTGGTCGTCACTTGTTTTGAATTTATTTATATAATAAAACTGTTTCAAAAGCTAAGTTTTTACATTTTTTTTTTGTTTTTTTTTGCGGCCCGCGACACCACAACTAACACGTGTTTGTGGCCCCTATGAAATAAAAGTTGAGTACCACTGGATTAGACTATTAACGCGAATAATATTTTCCTAATACGAGTGTTACTTGCTTCGTTAGAATGGTTCGTTAGAATTCTAGTAATGGTAACAACAATGCTACATTTAAAAAACACAATAGTTTAATAATGATATATTACTATAACGTTTTTCAAGCCTAAGATATCCGTGTTTTTTCGAAAACATGATGCGATAAGTTGCAGGATGTTTTCGTTAATAATTTTGTGGGATCGCGAACACAAATCAGAAAAATAATATTGTGTGTTTGCTAAGAGTGTATAGAGAGTTATTTGTCGAAAAAAGGCCGTAAGCTAATCCTCTAACACCTTGCCGTGGTCACTCACGTTGACAAAGTCAAAAACACAATATCACTTTTTCAGAGGAAAACAAATGATTGTATATTACAATTTTCTTTGTAAAAAATATAATGAAAAATGTATAGATTTTTTAGGCCTGATTGTTTAATTTGCAAACAAAACCCGTATTACCCCCTTGAGAAAAAAAAATTCTAACTATTGCGTTAGAATTTTTTTCTCAAGGAATGACAACCCACGCTTTTCTAAGGAAGATTCGTGAAAACTTCAGCAACGAAATAAATAAGCTAATTAAAAAGTTTTCTTTAGTTTGGAACTATAATAAAACCATCATTATATATATACAAATGTTCTCCAAAAAGGGATATCTAGATAGATAGAATAAGGATTATATTCGGGAGACAAGTTTTTTAACTATACTCTGACGTTATACTGGTTTCAAAGGTTTAAAGCTATATTATAAGAGTTGTATATTATATCGAAATAATTCGTAGACTACAGTCAAAAAAGAGAAAACTCATAATGAAATATACAAAAAATTGTTTTGTATATATTTTCTACCAAAAAAATTGGACATATTTCTTTCATTAATACTACTTATTTGTACATTCCTTCAAATGAAATAAAAACTAAATCATTTTTTTAATTGCAAGGAAAAGAATTTTTTTTAATTTATGAGCAAATTTTGAACGAGTGAGTCGAGAGTGAGAAGCAATAGCAATGAACGAATTTCTACAGATAAATTATCCGTTATACATTACAAAAAAGAATATTTTTTTTTTAATTTATGAGTAAATTTTGAGCGAAGGCGATCAATAAATACCAGCTAGTGAGAAGCAATAGCTGTGAACAAATTTCTAAGAAGTTACATCAGTTTAATTATAGTAACGCTTTCACGTCAATCATTTTAAAAAATAAATGTAAAACTTAATTCTAAATCATAATGCGACGACAGACAAATTATCTGTTACACATTACTCTTTTCAGGCCGCGTCGATAATGTATAATAATTATGTTTATAATTACAATAGCGTAAGTAGGTACTTCGTGTGCTAGCTTATTTTGCGCGAACCAGTTCATGATCTACTTCGAATGTAATAAAATTTTGTCATTGCGAATTCGCAACAAGTTTTGCAAAGGTTAAGTCTCATAATAAATAGCTATCACGGTTTATATTTGTCAGATTGTATATCTAGTAAAAATTCAATTGCTACATACTTTTTCAATGCTACCTAAGCATTTTAGGTATGAACTACATTATAAGACTATAATGTGGAAGGTTTGTTGTATGTAGAGAACAGATATACTGTCAGATATACAGAGACACTCACAGGGAGAAATGGAGTAGCCATTTCTTCCTGTGAGCGTTGTAAAGCGTGTTTTGGTACAAAATATATCAATTGAAAAATATTTTATGGCTTATTTATTAATATATATTTTATGGCTTAATGCAAAGTTTCGCGGAATACAATAACGTGGCTTGGAATCCTTATTATAAAGTTCACTCAAAATATATTGAAAGAGGGCAAAGAAAATTCGTAATCTTGCGATTATGTCCAATGTATTATACACACATTTCAATGACATCATTTCAAATGGATAAGCTTAAAACTAGAAGGGAGTATTAATTATTAATGGTTTGTATAAGATTTTGGGCAAAAACGTGTACATAATTTTATTTTATTAGTACACATTTAAAAAAAAAAGCATGTTTTGGATTCAACGCCCCGCTTCGTTCGTTGTTTGTATAGTACCATAAATAATAATAATAATTTAGACATTCATTACGAAAGTGGTACATTTCACGCATCATATTAGATCTAGCATGTAAGTTCTCTTAGCATTTCTGATATTGTCCAGCCGGCCTTCACTGTATGTTAATGTTGTGTCTGTCTGTAATTAAGGTTACATTTAAATATGTTGTAAGATTTAATAAGAATTATGTAATTCCTGTTGATATTTCATAAAAAAAGAAAAAATACTTATTAAATAAAACAAAACTAGTACTCAAGTTTGGTACTAATTGCCACAAAGCTCTGGGAAGTAATACACCCGGATTTAAAGTATTTCAATTGCTATCGAACGAATTATCGTTCTTGCGCAAAGGAATATAAATATTACACTTTCATACTTAAAAAAATACTAATTAAATAAAACAAAACTAGTACTCAAGTTTGGTACTAATTGCCACAAAGCTGTGGGAAGTAATACACCCGGATTTAAAGTATTTCAATTGCTATCGAACGAATTATCGTTCTTGCGCAAAGGAATAAAAATATTACACTTTCATACTTAAAAAAATACTAATTAAATAAAACAAAACTAGTACTCAAGTTTGGTACTAATGGCCACAAAGCTCTGGGAAGTAATACACCCGGATTTAAAGTATTTCAATTGCTATCGAACGAATCATCGTTCTTGCGTAAAGGAATATCAACATCACACTTATATACTAAAAAAAAATTATCACCTTTTAAAATATTTATAGATTTTATGAATTACTTCAGTGATATAGTGATACAGATATAGTGATACAGATATAGTGATACAGATATAGTGATACAAATGATAATAACATTGTTAAAAACTAACTTTGTTGGCGCAACGACCCAAAATGGATCTTGGCCTCCGAACAGATCTTACGCCACTGTGCCCTGTCCTGCGCCACCTCCTGCCAATTACAGACTTGAAGGTTGCGCAAATCATCTTCAACCATATCTCTCCAGCGGTACCTGGGGCGTCCCACAGGACGTCGTCCAGTTGGGCGACCCACATACGCTCTCTTGACTGCGGGACTTACCCCATCCTCTCAACGTGGCCCAGCCAACGGAGTCGGTGAGCCTTAGTCACTCCTATTACATTAGGTTGGGCCACCAAGTGCTCGATTTTGGCATTTTTTAATAACATTGGTAATGATTATAAAAAAATAAACCATAATTACAATTGCTTCATGTCATGTTCATCAACAATACTAATATTTTTTTAAAAAAAGAGGTTAACAAATTAAAACTTCTATATGCATTCAATGCACTATCATTGCACCATAGTTTAATGTCCATTCCGCCAGAAATAGGAAGGGCACGTGCTCAGCAGTGGGACATGAATCAGCCATATAAATATAAACAACATATTGATCATACCTAACATTACAAGACCTTTGACATATTGAGAAATTTGTAATTAATTTACAAATGATTTCCACTAAAGCCCTGAATGCAGCGTTTCCCACGCCCACCTGCACAAAATCAATTTGAATCATAGGACTCATTTTAATAGCCAGAAATAAATTAAATCAATTCCCCGTTTCTTCGTACCGGTATTAAAGCTTATCTTGAAGGGTCAGTGTGAATTGTCGCCGCCCTTCTACGTTCAGGGTTATCCACTACTTGTTCTGTTCAATTGTTGATTTTAGTTAACGCGTAGTTTAGCAGCCTTACTGGTAATAATTGTCCCTACTTGTCCATCGCATACTTTACTGGCACTATATGTGATTACTTACGGCTCATTAGACATTAGGTTATTATATTTTATTAAAATAGGTCGTGTTTTTTTTTTAAATAGTTCGTCTACATTTTATTAAAATAGGTCGTGCACTTATGTTGTTTATGGTAATTTCTCGACACCTCAGTACCGCACAAATCGCCGTAAAGAGTTTCATTCCCACCATCTAGATGAGTGACGATCCACTACGGTCCGCTTCTCTCGAAAATTCTTTCCACGCACCACCTCTATGTGGAAACAGCTATCTTCGGCGATTTTTCCGAACCGATAGGACATTGGCACCTACAAAAAACAAGCCTACACAAACCTAAAAGGCCGGCAACGCTTCCGTGACTCCTGCGGTGTTGCGGTTGTCTATGGGCGGCGGAAAGAAATCATTCCATCAGGCGACACGCTTGCTCCTTTGCCCTCCTATTTTTTAAAAAAAATTATTTTTAATACATTGTTTTCATTTAACTAAACTTAAAATAATAACCTTTTATTTTTAAATTTCAGAGAAAATCTCTAATCTCAATGTGCCTTTTAGGATATGCCTCCTTCTATTGCTTTCTATCTTCTGCTACTCTTATCCAGCATGTTAATTGAACTGTTAGATTGAGGTTATTCTCCCATCTTCTCACTGGACGACCTCTTTTCCTCTTGCAATCTTGGATGCCAAACGGGTAATGAACTTATTTGTCATTAAATAATCTATACTTTGTATTTTTTTCTTACTTTTATAAACAATTATATATACTTTCGCATCTTATTGTCCTAGAGAGTAAGAAATAAAGGAAGAATTGCTTAAAACTAATACAAGGTAAGCTAAATAATACGTAAGTTTAACGACCAAGCGTGTCGGCTAATTAAAAGCAATTGACGTAGTCCATACATATCTACAACACAATAGGCATTGCAGAAGCATTGCCTTTGAGAAATACATATGGTATTTCTTTTCCAATGTCACATCGGTTAAAAATTACTGTTATGGGTATGTGGTTCTATAGAGTTGGAGCAGTTGATAGGCAGGCAAACGAGCAAGAGCGTCTCTTAATGGAAAACAATCAACATCGACCACGTAAAATACAATAAGTATTTCAGAATCCGTTGCCTTTAAGAAATGTGTAGGCTTGTTATTTGAAGCTTCCAGTGTCGCAACGGTTCAAAAAGACCACTGGAGATAACTGGTTCCATAAAGTGGTGGTGCGTGGAAAAAAATTACGAGGAAAACGTACCGTACTAATCGCCACTTATCCACACGGTAAGGATGAATCTTAATATAAGCGATCTTTTGTTCAATTCCTACTATAAGTTCACATTCTACCTATATATATATTTCTATATCTTGTTCAAATTTTCAATCACTACTAAAATACTTTTTATTCATCCACTCAAGTTCAAATACTTTTTTTTTAACTTGTGGTGGATGACACTTGATGTTAATACAGTTTTTAAAGTCGAAGCACGAAGCTTTTACGTGCGGTGCACAAAAGCTGTAGAAAAAAGCCCGGCTGAAGATTGTGCGGTGGAAAATGAAACATCCTGTCCCCCCAACTACGCATGTCAGCAAGAGAAGCTTCCGCATGGCTACGATCTGCAATGTGGGGTCGTGAGGAATGTAAAATTCAGTCCATGGAGCATCTGCTGGACTGCTCACTGTTGCTCTAATACCTGCACATTTCAAGATCTTATCGAGGCTAAAGCTGCTATCATTGCAGTGGTGAATTACCGGGCCAAAAAAATATAAGAAACACTGACACGAAAAGAAGAAAAAGATAATACAGTTATTTAAATATTAATTAAAATTAATAATATCATATGATATAACAAAAAAATCTCTTATATAATATATTTAACAGGATATTAATTTAGAAATAAATACCGTCAGTAACAAAGGGTGTGTAGATCGCTAGAAAAAAAGTAGAATTTTTATATTATTCAGTTTTTTGAAACGCAATATTTAGTGTAACATTACGTCACAGCATATTATGCCAATAAACAAAAGCTTAATAACATAACCATGAAGTTCGGTACGATGAATGGGATACTAGTGATTAATCATGTCAGTTAATACCCATCAATCGTCCCACATGTTGCACTTTCACATACGCAACCAATCCAAATCAGTCACGCTACAATTGTTTATGTCTCAATAACTGTACTTCCTACTTGCAACGATAGCTGGTGTTCGGACAACCGTTTCCACTGTCAAAGAGGACACGAATTTTGATGAATTAGTGTCTCGATCAAAAACATAACTCTGTGGGTTAGCAAACTGGAGTGGCAATGAGATGAATACAACTGTTGGGGAGCTGGCAACTGTTGGAGTAGACGAGTATCGAAGTGGAGACACCGTCAAGTTGGAGCGACGATCTGCTAAGAACGGCTGGCAGAGATTGAATGAAGGCTTGGCTGCGTGCTTGGAAAGGCATCCAAATCCAGCAATAAATTAACGTAGGCTGACGATAATGATGATTAAAAATAACAGTTTCTTATTTGTTATTTGAGCAAACAAAGCAGGTACACTATCAGAAGAACGATATCTGAGTGGGAGCGTTGATCAATCTACCCTTCCCATTATTCTTCTTTTCGAATGAATGGCAGAGACGGCCCCATCCACTATTCCACACCTTCCTCAAACAACGAATCTACAATACCCCTGGTATTACAGGCATCCAAAAGTAGCGATGAATGTTTACCATCAAAATAACCCGAAATTATTTAAAAGAGAGATACGACACGTGTATATAAAAGAGAGACAAATGATCTGCAACTTGTCAAACTTGCATCAAAAGAGAGAGAAATGTCACTGGTAAGGAATTATCTTTACCCTGGATATCTAAAATACTAGTGACATATAATAAAGAAAAAAGATAAGAATATGCTTGATGAAACAAAAATAAATGTTAATAACAACTCAATCTACAAAAATATGCTAAGAAGTTGTTATTTTATTATGTTCTGTGACAACTCATCTACAAAAATCTCCTAAGAAATTGTTATTTTAGTATGTTGTGTGACAACTCATCTACAAAAATCTGCTAAGAAATTGTTATTTCGAGGTGTAGGCGAATGAAGCGAGTTAGCCGATGGAAAGTTAGGAATGCTATACACAAACATCAGTAGAACTGCAGATGGGTTGCTTTTAAGAAAAACATACGATACTGTAAGAAGATGCAACCTTCAGCTCTAAACGCTCATCGCCTTTGTAGCTAAAGTATAATTCTTCTACAACTGTATACTTTCCCAGACGAATATAGCCCATTCCAGTCACAAAACAATTCATTCGAATAATTTCAACTTATTAGCATTTAATTGTTTTTGTCGATCAATTTTAACAAATAACTACTTTCACCACGATACTATTATTATACATATATTTAGAAAATTATGTTATACAAACTGGAAATTTCATGCCCCTAAATTGTAGGGCATGCCAAATCGCAAGCCACTTAGACTAGATTGAGTCAATTCTTTTATAAATGCATCAGAACATGGAAACAAACTCTGAACCTATTATTCAATCTATACACTATCTACTAAAACAAGAGGCAAACAATAGACGGCTTATACACTCGTGTTATCTTGCGCTAGTATTAATTGCCCTTATTAGATTCATTATATAACACCTTTCTAAGAAGCTTACACCTGTAGCTTCGTTTAAAATAAAATTTGAAAAGTATAGATGATAAACAATTCATATTATATAAGTATAATTGTCTGGATAGAAAAACACGTACCTACTGTTTATTAAGAGCAACATGTATATCTTGCTAGTGGACTGTAGTGTAGTGTAGTGGCCTTAGCACTTCTGAAAAAATGTATTCCCAACATCTGAATGAGTGGCAATCCAGTACGATGCGTTTTTCCAGAAACTTCTTTTCTCGCACCACTGCCCAGTAGAACCAGCTACCTCCAGCGGTGTTTCGAAACCAATATGACATTGGAACCTTCAAAAAAGAAGCCTACACATTCCTTAAAGGCCCGCAACGATTATATGCAATGCCTATGGCAGTGCGGATGTCTATGGGCTTTGATAGGGTGCTTTCTATAGGGTGACACTCCTGCTGGATTGCCTTCCTATCCCATCAAAAAACGCTTTTCTAACACGGATTGGCGAAACATAGAAATTCGAGATATATATGAACCATACATATATTTATCCCGGTGCGAGAATCGAATCCACGACAACGGACTCGGTAAATTGGCCAATGCACCAATTAGGTCATCTAATTGGTGCAGTGGCCAATTTATCAAAGCCATTGTATCTCCTATAGCAATTATCAGAGGAACCCATGGATTGTTATTAGCCCCTGCTGTCAATAAGTTCCAAAGAGGGCCTAGGATTGACGAGTAACTTTTGTAACCTAATTGGTCGTCATTCTTGTGGTTATAATGCCTACTGCATTGAGTCATCTTACGATATTGTAAAGGATTTGACAGCAACATCGTTCTATAAATAAAAATGAAACTTTAGTTAGAAATTTTAAGTTTACTTATTGCACGCTATAGTTCTATATGTTACTTGTGCTACTTCAACATACATATACCATAGACAAACATACGAATAGAATAATTACCGATATGCCAAAAAAAATATCATAAAACGGAAACCAAACCCTTAATTTCTAAAATGTATAGCTCGCTACTAATCATATGGGACTATCCATAAATAACATCATACGAATTCATAATTTTTGCACCCCCTCTCACCATCCTTGTCATTTGTGTGACCCTTGTAGTGACGTCACATATTTTGCAATTTTATAGTTCGAAATTATTAAACTCACTCCATTCCAATAACAGCACATTCAAAATTATTTTCTTAAATACTAATATAATTGGTAATATTTTAAATATTTTCATTGCAGTTAAAGTTTAGAGTTTTAGAGCGCTTTAGATTTATACATGTAACGTCACGAAGATTATGACTCACGCCCCTCCCCACTCTGGTCACACGATGTCACAATTGTTGACCCCTCCCCTTAACGGGTGACGTAATTTATGAATACCTAAGGATCATCCGTATAAACACAGACCTTGTTCTCATCGCCTTGAAATAAAACAAAAACTTTCTTTACATTTATTGGTGCATATTTTTCAATCCAAATACGAATATCACAATGCAACCTGATCGTAAATATAATGTCAGGTTAAAAGGTTATTTCATGATCAACCGCCAAACCCTTTTGCAGTGGAATGCCTGCAATATTGAAAGTATGCTAAATTCAAATCGTGTTCTGTTAGAAAATTTGTTTCTTCTAGTTTAAAAAACCTGTTTAAGTTCATTTAACATCTGTCTTTAAACGCTCTATAGGTAAAAGTTTCTAAAGTGCTGATAAAATAATGCTATAAACATATTTCCAAAAATCCATTGTATAAATCACCTTTATTAGACGCCTATGCCAGTCCACCACTAAATGAAAAGAAAGAAATAAAAATGTACAATGTCTTCGCAAGTTTGTTTGCAAAGCAGATATTTATCTTAAATGCTTTATCGACTTAGAATACTTTATCGACTTAGAATACTTTATCAACTTAGAATATTTTGTCAACTTAAATATTTAACAATACTTTATCAAGCATTTAAGATAATATATAGTATAATCAAAAGACACCTTTCTATATTATCTTAAATGCTTTATCAAGTTTATTACAAATACACTACGAAAGTTATCAATCACGCTATCAATGTCTCCTGAGCCACAGCGCGACCTGTGTCTATCACCAGTGACCTGCAAAAATCGCAGTAATAGAGTAAAGCAAAGCTATTAAAAAAAAATATTTAACATATTTGAAGTTTATTTGGTCAAATATATTTTCTTTATGTTATAATGTTACACTACATTTATGGGTCACGACTGTCCATGGTCAGATTTCAATATGTCCGCCTTTACACAGGAAATACCGAAACGTAACAATAGTAGGTAATTAAGTCAGTATTTGACCCAACAAATTGACCGTCGCAGGGCCACAGATAAAAAGATATATCCTCTAATGTTAAATGGCATACGTGTTAAAAACCTTGGCCAGTCCATTCAACACATATCTGATCCAATTGTTTTAACAATCGCCGCAAATTATATCACACATTGCGCGGCATTGTAGTTGGCGTGATAATTACTATTGCGTTAATTAAGACATTCGTTAGACTAAGATCAAGGCATTGGAATAACAGACACACATTACACAGTTATGAATTTTAAAATAAAAAAATTGCTTTTTATGGAACTAACTAACTTTGTTGGCGCAGTGACCGCAAATGGATCTTGGCCTCCGAACAGATCTTACACTATCGCGTCCCGGTGAGCCTTAGTCACTCCTATTTCATTGGGTTAGGCAACCAGATGCTCGATTTCGGCATTTATTCAATTTCGCCAACTGCTATCATCACTTTTGGTTGGGCCCAGGATCTTTCGGAGAAGTTTCGATCTGCAACTAGAAGTTTCTTCTCTTCCTTTAGCGTTAGTGTCCAAGCCTTACAGCCATACGTTAGAATAGGCCGAATAATCGTATTATAGATTTGAAGTCTCATCTTTATACTGAGAAGCTTGGACACCAACACCTGGTGAAGAGCTGCGCTGCACCGCAAGGTGTTTTGTATGCGGATGTCGATTTCGATTGTCGATGGAAGATAAACTAAAAATATTAACATATCCAGGGTTTATATTAACCAACTCATTTAGATGAACGTGTGAAATGCGGTCTCCGTATCCGCCATTCGTCATTTTCATTCGCCCCCAAGGACCATGAAAAGTCCTTGATTAATATTGAAAATTTTTATAGATTTCCAAGTCTTTGGAATCCTTTTTAAAGTTAAAATAGAACTGCGTTTCTTAGTAATACTTTATATGAAAAATATAATCATAATATTAATTACACACCAGTCTAATACCGCATCCGAACTTAGAAACTAAATATTAAAAATTTAAAACGATATTTAGTTTAGCTTCTAAATATATCAAATTCGTACATTCACTTTCAAAACTGTTTATGAGACGAAAACCTTGCTCGTGCGTGTTACCGCCCTGCAATCAAAATCGACGTCCGTCCACCTCCGTTAAGGCAGCTATAACAATAATTAATTACACTTTGTAGTGCAACAATACGTGTGCTTTATTATCCATAACACGCTTTTCCGACAATCCACACATTTAGAGCTTTATTTGCAACGTATATAGGTCCAATATTATTTGGCAAAATGAGAAAATAATTAGGTCCACTTATAGTCTCTGGGTGGAGTTTATTGAAAGGACTACAAAAGAACCTTGGGATTTGAAAGTACGGACAACAACCGGAATGCTCAAACCTGCCCGTGGGTAAATGTAACAGCTAGTAACGTTAGTGGCTTTCTAGAAAAATCGAAATATGCACGGAAATCCTGATACGTTAACCGTACTTACGAATGGAAGAAAAACCGCATAATTTTAATGTCAATACTTTATCTGTGTGTCATTATATTGCGTGTATAGTATGAAAGACATAGTTTACCTTTATCTCTATATTTAATAATTTAATTCTATATTAAATAATCTTGGGCAATTTTCTTAATGCAAGCCACATGAACCTAATGACACAGAGACTAAGTATTCGTTTTGTCAGGAAACAGTTGTTTGTTCCACACTAGCATCATCAGCTCACAGTATACTATTCTTAACACTTTCTATAAGTTATAAGACCAATATAAGTTCTAGCTATGTGAAAAGAGAGGGTGAGGGCTCGATTCTTTCTCAATGCATCGGGGCCCTTTTTTACTTAGTTACGCCACTGTATGTATATTTCTATGTTGTATGTATGTGGGATTTTAGTCGGTAAACAATAAATGCTGGAGTACGATATAATTCCACGGTATCGGTAACGGATTTTCTCACTAAAAAATCTGTGCAAGAGATAGCGTGATGACTTAGATATCTTCCTCTAAATGTTGTAGGTCAAAAGAGAACAACATTGTCGTCATGATTATCTTTCATAGTTTGAGAAATTATTATAAAACTATTTAGGTATAAAACGAAGTGTTTTTTAAATAAATCTGAATTATTTCATCGGGTGTCCTTTAAAATTTCAGTTAAATTGTATTAAAAGTGAAAAAATGCTTTTTTGAAGTTACGAACTCTGATAATTAATCCAATAATATGTCACAGTCTTTTAAATCAGTTTTATTTAAATGATTTTAATTAAATGTAAAAGACCTTTTAGATATTTAGCACAATTTAACGATTGTAAAGTAATTTACACGTTATTACTTATAACGTTTAATTATTATATTAATATTGGTCCTTTGTTACTGAGCGAATAAAAATGCAAAATGAAACAGCCTAATTAGTGATTACATTCTTCAATTGTTACTGAGCAGAAAGAAACCGTTATATAAAAGGAAAATAATAAAAGGAAAGGGTCTGATTATATTGGTCGGGCTGTTACTGAGTACCCACTCCCGGCCGCTATCCCACTACTGCCCGATACGGGGACTTTTGGCTGCTGGGTTTCCCCCCTGGCCCGGTTCGCCCCTCCTTAGTAGACCTGCACCCTCCAGACTCCTCCGGAGGGTCCATATCAATACCAGGCTTAGTGTGGACGTCCAGTCAACATGGGCCACACAGCACCAGGACTCCCGACCTCAAACCATCCTCCAAACCCGACCTCCGAGTAGCCGGATTACAGGCGACGCCACGCGCCCAGTCTCTTACATTGTTAAAATTTAACAACACTATCCGAGTCACAAGTGTGAGTTTAAATTATGCTAAAATACTTTTTTATTATTTATATTTATGTTAAATATTTAAGTCTCACTAGATTCATATGTTAATTAATCAAATTATAAAATAGATTTTTATATTAAAACTAAATATATTCACTATATAGATCGAAAATAAATTATTGAGCCATCTATTGGCATAATTACATACCTTTAAAAATAATAATATGTTTATTATATTATAGGATAGATGGCACTTTAATTACTGTGAAATACAAAATAAGACAATTTTTTAATGTAAATAAATGTGTGTAATTTATCACAGGTTGAATTTTTAAATTCCACTTTATATAAAATTAATATAAAAATTAATATAAAATTTCAAACATCAAAATTATTAATTCGTAAATACACTTAAAAATCATATAATGACCAGTTGAATTTCAAAATCAGCTATGTATTCAGTAGACGCAATTTGACAGCTGACTCATATTCGGTCGGTTTATATTACAATCCGTTTTTAAAAAGTTATCCTCCATCACCAACGACATAAATTTTAAATTTTCTTTGTTTGAAAATTTATTCTTCTGAAATATTGTGATATTGTAATCCGTATTAATATTTTTTTCTAAAAACGGACATTATGGATACGACATGTTTAAAAAACTGCAACAGGTAGGTAGCAAAAAATAAGAAGTTCTCAACGACACAAACCATTAATTTGAACTTGCGCGCTGTAATGTATTGATTTTTCTACGAAAATAACTTCGTAGAATGTAAATAAATCATAAAGTTGTTCTTTAATACCACTTTTCGATAGTAGTCTTGACACGAATAGGCAGACTGATAAAAAACATTCATTTATAATTAACTATTGTTTAAGAGTTATCGAAGCCTCCACACCTATTCCAACGCCAATAAAACCTAGACTACGAAAATTTGTTGGTGTTTATTCTCCGGAACATCTAAACAGAACACCAAAATATGTAAGTCCAATTGCTTTCTTTTTTGCTGTAATATTTCCTATTTCTACTTATAAAATGCGATTTTTTTCAGAAAACTAACTGTGTTTTCACTGCTGCTACCAATGAAAACCTTAATCTTCGTACCCCTGAAAAAGCAGTTCAGTATAATTATAACATATGCAGGTAACTTTTAAAACAGAAGTAATTTATTGTGTAAAAAATATATATGTTCTACAATCTTCTGACTGTGTTCATTTAAGTTTAATTTCTTAAATATTTTATCAGGACCCTCAAATCCAAGGCAAAACATAGATATGCTTGGAATAAATCATTTGAATGTAACCAAAGCTTTCCTCGTATAAGGCAGAAAATACATCCCATTAATATGGATTTGGAAACACCAAGTAAATTAAAACCAACAACTGATCTAGTTAGAGGTGAGTAAACCTATACACTGAAAACTTTTTTAAATTAAAATGCAATTTTCTTGTTCATTTTTATTTCTTAGAAAATATTTAACTTTTTGAAATTAAGAAATTCGCTGAAGTCGTCAACAGAATTATTTTTTCAAGTTATGAAAGTAAATTGCTATTTTGCTTGTCATGTATTTTTAGAGAGTTATCAACCTATACAGTCCTAAATAGTCTTGATCTTAGCAAATATAGTGTGGGTAGGGAAACTACATCATTCATTCATACATTAATGTTTGAAAATATTGATATTGATAAAAGTCAAAGGATTAACATCAAACAATAATAACAATAATACACCAGTGTTTTAAAATATTTTTCAAATTTTATAGAAATATGTAGAAATTATATTATTACATTAATAAAAGTTTCAACATAGTTATTGTTATTTTTTTATACCATTGCTCATAGATTAAAGTATACCAGAACTGCCTATTGGCAAAAATGAGACTGATTATGAATTAATACTTTGATAAGACTATCAAACTAAATTCAAAACATTTTAAAAGTTATACATTTGGCTTCTAAATATTCTTATCATGAAATTTTTAAAATTAAATCAAACAAACAAATGGATGCTTATCCATAAACAAAAATTCCCTCCCCCCCTCCCATAACGACACTTTCCTGGTCAGCAATGCACTCTGCACTGCTTATGGTACTGCAGATGTCTGTGGGTGGCATTGGCTACTTTCCATTAGGTGACACACCTGTTTGTTTCCCTTCATAAACCATAAAAAAAATTTGGATGTTTATAAATAAAAGCTATGTATGTTTTGAATACTAATGTATGTGTGAGACATCCCTTAACCAGATGATGTCACAATATGCATGGGACATCTTTCCACTGAAACTACTGTTTTTTTGTGATGTATGAATTTGTTGACTCTAAGCCTTAAACAATTTCATGAACACTCGTAAGTTAAAATCCTGTAAATTGTGGATTGAGGAGAATGACAATTATAACTACAACGAAGACTGTTCTGAGTCTTCAAACCCCTGGACTAGTGCATATAAGTGCCTCTCATGTGATATTGAGACAGGTTCATACTGCTATTGAAGAGGATAGCAATAAAAGTCAATGTCTTAAATAGAATAGCAGTAGAACTGGGATTCTTACTGTATTATGTAATTTAGTTTCTTTTTTGATCAAATATTGTCGTGTATTTAAGTCATACATACAATCTAATAAAATATATGATTTATATAATATGTGCAAATTTATTTTCTTTCATGCACCAGTGGATGGACCGAATGGCCTTCGTTTCAATACATCACTTGCCGTTGGAGATGTTACTGGCTCGCCGGCGCCATCGCAAACTGATCGCTTGCAACAGGCTATTAATCCAAGCAAAGCTGTCTTTACTATAGAGCCAAATACATCCAAGGTATGTATTTAAAAATATTCATAACATTTAAATACATACTCTTAAACTCATTAAAAATAGAAAATAATCTTTTATAGTTTATAACAAACACATCTACTCACACAAACACACACACACACCTGCGACTATGTATTTATATAATAATGCAAATCTGAAAGTTAAGTGCAATGTCTCCCTTAGGTTAATGTCCAAATTTTCTTTTCATTACATTTAAATAATATTTTTATATTTAATGTAAATCCTTCATTGGCAGTACATGTAAATAATTTTTTTCCTGTGGATGTCTAATGAGTCAACTATGGAAGTAAATATAAATAGATGAGCAGCAGTATATACTATTGAGTAATAGAGATCAGTCGCCAATATCTAGAAGTCGACTAATTATGACTCTTTTATAATGATGATGTTTATCTTGTAATAACCTTACAAGCTTTACCTCTTATTCCAGATTCTTATTGTAATAGAGATCAGTCGCCAATATCTATAAGTCGACTAATTATGACTCTTTTATTAATGATAATGTTTATCTTGTGATAACCTTACAAGCTTTACCTCTTATTCCAGATTCTTATTGTAAATAATAAAGCCTGCTCTCTGTTGGGCTATTCATCAGGGGAACTGTGTGGTCTACGGTTCTCGGATCTCCTTCGCAATAGGAGTTACAAGGCTTTCAGTCTTCAGGAACCAGAAGATGGTGACACGTGTGAAGATGGAACTATTGTATTACTCAGTGGAAAGGTAAATAAATTACACAGATGGAGGATCAAGAATTACTTTATTTTTATAAAATTTCAGTAAAATAATGCCTGACTCCATTAATCTATAAATTACAAATTTTATATCACAATTGCCTTAAAATGGCTCTTTAGAAGTTTGACCTGAAATTGTGCCTTCTATACGAGAACTTATCACCGCCATCTTGTGCGATTTTCCGTAAGTTGTAAGCTTGAACTTTTTTTACGTTTGAAGTCGGTGATCAAAGATACCTGGGACGACCGACTAGATGTTAACTAGACGATAGTCCCATACAAAACCCTTTTGACATCGATTTTCTTCCATCCACTCTAGTTACTCAAGCCAATGGAGTTTATGTACCGTTTTCTTACCGATACATATATATATATATATATTAGGTGTACAAATAAGTTTCCGCGGTTTGTCAAAAGATGGCCCCACTCGAAGGTTATGGAGAAATTGTCAGATGTAAAACGTAATATCCCAAGTTTAGTCATCTGGCAACACCATAACCTTAAAGTACTAGTGATTCCGTATCAGCATCACGTAATTTTTTTCGTGCAAAAATGTCAAGTTTTATTCCGAATAAGCATCATTTGCGGGAACTTTTGATTTACTTCTTTAATGTGAAAAAATCTGCAGCTGAGGCGCATCGATTGCTTCTAGAAGCATATGGTGAAGCTGCTTTAAGTGAGAGAAGTTGTCAGGAATGGTTTCAAAAGTTTAAGAACGGTGAGTTTGACGTTAAAGACAAAGAACGCAGTGGAAGGCCGAAAGTGTACGAAGACATGGAATTAGAAGTACTATTGGAGGAAGATTCGTCCCAAACGCAAAAAGAACTTGCACTTACTCTACAAGTGACTCAACAAGCAATTTCACATCGTTTAAAATCGTTAGGAATGATTCAAAAACAAGGAAATTGGGTTCCATATGAACTAAAGCCGAGAGACGTTGAACGCCGATTATGCATGAGTGAAATGCTGCTTGCCAGGAATAAAAAAGAGTTTTTTGCATCGTATAGTCACTGGTGACGAAAAATGGATTCACTACGATAATCCAAAGAAGAGAAAGTCATGGGTTAAGCCCGGCGAACCATCAACATCGACAGCTAAGCCGAATATTCATGGAAAAAACTCATGCTGTGTATTTGGTGGGATCAGCTTGGTGTCGTGTATTATGAATTGCTGAAACCAAGCGAAACCATTACTGGAGCTCTCTACCGAACACAATTGATGAGATTGAGTCGGGCACTTAAGGAAAACGCGCCCATTACTACTCCAGACACGACAAAATTATTCTTTTACACGATAATGCTCGTCCACATGTTGCGGCGCCGGTAAAAACATACTTGGAAACACTCAACTGGGAAGTTTTACCCCACCCGCCGTATTCACCAGACTTAGCCCCTTCTGATTATCACCTGTTCCGGTCGATGGCACATGGTCTGTCTGAGCAGCGCTTCACATCATATGAAGACACCAAAAATTGGGTAGATTTGTGGATAGCGTCAAAAGATGAAGAGTTTTTTCGACGGGGTATCCGAATGTTGCCAGAAAGATGGGGAAAAGTAGTGGCAAATGATGGAAAATACTTTGAATAAAACGTAATGTACTTTTCCTTTACAATAAATTCCTAATTTTTTATAAAAAACTGCGGAAACTTATTTGTACAATATATATATATATATATATATATATATATATATATATATATATATATATATATATATATATATATATATATATATATATATATATATATATATATATATATATACATATATATATATATATATATATATATATATTGTTTTCATAGCCACAGAGTAGGGGCCTCCCCATTTCTGAAGGAACGAACATTAAACCACCACGCCTATCCAGTGTGGATTAGCGAGGTTGCTAGATGCGGAATAAATATCTATATAGGCATATATATATATATATATATATATATATATATATATATATATATATATATATATATATATATATATATATATATATATATATATATTATTCCGTTGCAAGGATCGCACCTGCGACCATTGATTCCGTAGACAAGGAACCCTGCCACTACGCCAATTGGTCAAGTGTTAATAATGCTTTTATAGCATTCGCCAAAAGCTTTTAGCCTTCAAGATTCTCTAGCTTCCATAAAGCTTCTACATTTCAACCAAACCAGGGAAAAGATTAATTTTTGATGAAATATCGTTACAGGTGGTGGAATTGCTATCTAAAGATGGAACAGGAGTGCAAGTTTCTTTATGGATAAGACAATTGGACAATGACGGGCCGTGCCTTGTGGTTGCGGAACCCATCAACTGTAAAAATGTTATGGTAAGTATGAATAAATTTGTGTAATATATTTTTTTTATGCTATAATAAAATTATGAGCCTTTGAACACAATGTCTCTTTTTTGCTTTGAAATTATCATATATTATTAAATAGCTAAAATAACATTTTCTTTTTTATTTTTACTATTTCCATATTTATTATTTATTTATTTATTTATATGTAAATATAACACGATAGACACAAATTATTTATATGTATAACTATCAAATATAATTAACTTATAAAATGACAATGTTTAAATAACTTTAGTAGTGGACAATCAAAACTTTAACTTAGCTAAGATCCGCGACAAGCAAACAATAACAGAAAATTAATAATGTGTGTTTTCCTGCTGGATGAAGTGGATTTATTTGGAACTTAAACCAAAAACTTACCGAAAAACGGCCGTCAGCAACCACCCACCAACCACAATACACAACACCAAACACACACTGCCACTTTTCCACCTTGTAAACGACGCGTATTTCGCCCCAACACGAGGCATCTTCAGGTATAGTAGACTCTACGGAGGACAACCGAAAAGTTTTTTCACTTTTCGATTGTCTTCTCTCGGAAACACACATTATTAATTTTCTGTGTTTGCTTATCGCTGATCTTAGCTAAGTAAATGTTTTGACTGTCCACATAGTGATGGATTTCCGCAAAGTAACGCCTGACTCTATGAATCATCATAACTTTAGTAGGCTAATTCGCTTTATAGTGTCATAATTTCGGCCCACCTGAAAGAGCCTTACTTAATTATCAAAACACTTTTAAAGTTGACTGTGGATGCGGAGACTGGGATTATAGTGTCCTGTGACAGTGAGGACGCAGCACTGCTGTTCCAAGCTGACTCGGCTGACAAGTTGATAGGGCTGCCAGTTGCATCTCTCATACCTTCAATCCAATTGCCGTCATACGAAACGCCGATGTCAAAGAATGTATCTAAGCAGAAGGCCACAGGTAACTAAATAAAAGTTATAATCAAAACAAATATTACATGATTTTACAAAAGCAGTAACAGCTCGTTGTTGTAAGTCAGTATCTTCCATTGTACTATTGATGTAAACCATTTCACAGCACAAGTATTATTAGCTTAATTGGAATTGTTAACAAAAATTCTAATAAAATTAAACCATTTGAAAAACAATATAAACATTGCTCGTCTTATTTAACACTAGAGTGCCCCAGAAATCATTTTGACTGCTTTTTAAATTTATTTAGAAAAAAACTATATTTATACTGGAATACAAACGGTCAAAATGACTTACTGGGCAATCTTGTGTTTAAAAATATATCAATAGGTCATGGATAACACTATGACTGAGTGAACTGCAGCTTTTGTCATGTATCAAACTGGCTAGAGAATTAATTTAATTAGCACCTATTTTTAGCTAAACATAAACATACTCATCAGTTGAATTGAATTACAATTACATCGAGTGAGAATATTTACCTGATAAGCCTGCTACTTTGGGAACCATGCTGGAAGTAATCGCAAAGCCAGACAATGCGCGTTGGTTATGCTAATCTGGCTTTGGTTCTAGTATGAATATAGCGCCATCAGCCTATAGACATAGATACCATAGATAAATTAAGGTAATGAGATCTTATAGGATTTATATTTAAACTTAATTTGTAATTAAACTACTTACATACATATCGTTACACCTGTTTCCCGTAGGCGTAGGCACAAACCACAGATCTGTGGATGTAGATGGGTTCGAACGATCTCTGCATACTTTCCTTGCTTCCTCCACTTTATGCAAGTTCGCCGGTTGACATGGCATTTCCTAAAAACTTCGGCAATTTGGGCAAGGTATGTTTTCCTTGGTCTTCCCCTGCTGACCCTTCCATCCACAACCATATCGTAAATGTCTTTTATCAATCGTCTTTCATTCATCCTCTATGTGCCCAAACCATCTAAGCATCCCTTATCAACTTTTGTCACGACAACTTCACTCCACACGTGTGGTACAAGTAAGATTAATATAAAGTAATGGTCGTCTAGTGATCGAAATTCCTTATTTTATCTTTCTACACTCCTCTAGTTTAGCATCGTAGCAGATGGAGGTCTGTGGTATTTGCCTACCCCTACGGGAAACAGACTTGATTTAATGAATGACACTCTTCTAAAAAAACTTCAGCTATGCAAAATCTCACACTAATCTCTGCTAGCATGGTGCTTAAAAAGGCGTACAAAACATTTTCTTCATGTATTAATATATAGATTTTTTATTTTTAGGTAGAACTTTGGAAGGTGGTTCATTTCCTTTGTGCCTTTGGATATCAAAACAGAATACAGCTGAGAGTGCACCGTGGTCAAACAAAAAGGGTAATAAGGAGAGAACAATGTTTATTGTTAATGTGAGGGTAAGTTGCCTTATATAATATTCTCCTACAGTAATTTTATAAATCTTCAAATCAATTTTTAATATATTGAATCTTTATCAATAGCTTATAACAAGGTCATAAATACATTAATGAAACAAAATCAAATAAAACTCCTTTACCAGGATCAACGCCTCATTATATGCCTGATCGCAATTATATCTTGGCAAACAGTTGCCAAAGATATTGATATGATTCCTGCTTTGAATTTCATTAAAATTCATTCTATTTACCAAGTTTGGTGCGAGCTCGATTAATTTTAAAAATGATTATTTTCGTTTAATCATTGTGCAATTTAAAATAAAACTAATTACTCCCATGAGTTCAAGTTTTATTAAGGTACCATTAACAATGTTGTATGATATCCCTTTATCAGCCATTTCTCTATTATATTGTAAAAAGTGAATTTTATAAATACATGTGTATATTTTGTATAGACTTTGTCTTTATGTATTCACTGGTAGAGACTGCCTTCCGGCATTAAGTCTGCCTATGTACCATGATTCATACAAGAAGAATATAATAATATTAATTTATTATAATAATATTTATTTATTATAATAAATAAATATTTCACAAATTATATCAAATTTATATCAAGTTAAAAGATAATTTAATGTAAACATTTTTATGTATTGACGTTACTGTGGCTGTTTTTAAATTTTTATAATGAGTCCAGCTGAGAATGGGTGACTTTTTCAGCTAAAGAACTAAGGCTGAAGTGGTCCATCCTTTTAACTTTGTTTTATAATTAATTTTAGAGTTGTTAATATTGTGTGGTAATAAGCCGAATAAATCCTTCTATTATTTTTAAGCACTTATATTATTGGTTTGGGCTGTGATGCTTCCAAGCCACTGATGCGGCTATAGACATGCTTCTAACTTGCGATGATGTTATTCATTTGTGAAATCTCTCTACAGGTAACATTCAATGTCAGCGGTCTCCTAGTTGTTGACGAAACTGGCATTATAACGGCGTGCAATCAACACTTTGCCATGCTCACTTTCGGCAAAGCCCATTCAGAGGTGATAGGTCACCACATCACTGATGTCATACCGAACTTCTGTAGGGAGGCAGATATGGTGAATGTGCCTGACAGGAATAGAAATATGACTCTATCGCCCGTCAATAATAACGAAGATGGATCAGGTATGCTAGAACTACTATATGATATTTTTTTTCGGGAGCAATAGGCAAACGAGCAAGTGAATGCGTTGCGTCTTTACCCTAACATGCGTTGCTTATGTTAGGGTAAAGATATGAATAATGTGAAGGCAAGAACAATTTAATGGGAGAGGAAGTAGGGATGATACGACATTGGCACCTTCAAAAATCAAGCCTACACATACCTAATAGTCCGGCAAAGCTTCCGTGACTCCTGCGGTGTCGCGGTTGTCTATGGGCGGCGTTGATTGCTTTCCATCAGGTGGCAAGATTGCTCATTTGCCCTCCTAACAAAAAAGGGAGTAAGAAACAGGGGATAAGTAGAAGTGTTTCCTTCTCCCCATCCCATTAATCTCTTCTCCCCCTCATTGACATTTAGATCGTTATAAAAAATTTAGTTTCTATTTTTTTCCTCTTTTAAGTTAAAATTATATTTAGGGGTAAAAAGAATTTAACCATATAATGTTCTATTGTCTGTTTTTTTAGCATCTGATACCGATGAAGATTCTTGCGGAGCATTCAACGGTAGCCAAAAATCAGCATGTATGTCACTCAACGTTCAAAATTCAATAATATCCACCACTAGAGAAAAATCTTCCAGTGCTCTTTGTCTAGACAAATCTTGCAGCTTGATCACCCATACACCAACGCCGACCCAGGATATGGTATCAAGCATCAGCACAACGGAACAAAGGAACGACATTTCCGCACTGCCGGACGTAACATCAGGAATGTCAGGGATATCAATTGACGATGACAACTATTGTCACAGCAGCATCTCCAAGTCACGCTCAGAGAACATACTTCGGTCTGAACACAGTAATCCAATGAAGCAAACTCCTTCAAAGCCTTCTGAAAAATCTGAATCTATATACTATACATCGCAACATTCTCAAGAAGTAACACCCACTGGAAGTACGCCTAGAGTTCGCCTCAACGATCCCTCACTAAGGCTCTCCTTTGACTCTAGTAAATATAAATCATTGAAAGTGAATCAAGGCAAAGATGATAAGAGCAGTTTGTCCTTAGATTTTTGTGACTCAAACGAAACAAGTGCAGATTTTCTAACTCCAATTAACGAAATGCCTCTGCCTGGATGTGAAATAGAAGATCTTCCGAAGCATAATGGAAACGAGAGTATGGATAGTCTGAGTAATGACCACGATTTGGAAACGCAGACTGAGTCAGCTCCCAGAAAGAGATTTGAAGGTAGGTGTTAGCAAATCTTGCAATGTATTCTATCAAACTTATCCAAACAATTAAAGATTTTCTTGCAATGTAATGTTATTTCAACAGTGCCATCAAGTTTTCTATGTGAAACAGCAAAGTTCTCAATGCAACATGGTTTTAAGATGGTTTTGCATTTTCTTAATATTCGAAATGATACAGAACTGCAGTATAAAGATAAGCAAGTGTATGTATGCATAGTTACTGATTGTCATTGGACATTAGACTCTCTCAATTTTGAGAGAATCTAATGTCCAATGACGACCAACTGACTCAGTAGCGGGGCCACCCGCCCACGGAGTCCATGGTCGCCAGTTCGATCCCCACAACGGAAAAAATATGTGTATGGCCTACAGATAGTAATTCCGAGTCTGGTTACCCCGCTATACCGTATTAGACAAGCGTGATGGGTTAAAATGTCCGTACCTCCAGAAATGGAGTGGACCGTGCTCAGCAGTGGAACATATATAGACTGTAGAAAAAAAAACGTCCATCAGAGAATGTGGATAAAGATTAATTACGCTAGGAGTCAAAAGAAATGGGTCTAATTTATTAGATGGAACATCACGAAGCACAGAAACAAAATTTTGATTTTGTATATATATATATTCACGCCTATCCCCCGCAAGGGTTGGCAGAGACCACAGAGCTCCATCCGCTGCCATTCATCGCAGCGAAACAGCTCGTCATTGGTCGCTTATTGCCCTCGTGAGAATCAGGACGTGACGGGTGGCGAACCACGTCGCCGTCATTTTTCGACAAATTAGGTTTGATTTTGTAATACAAAATAAAGGGTAATTGAATATGAATTAATGTCAATCTATCAATACTGACATTTATTTTGTTGATCATAGTAATGGCGCTATCTATTAGTTATATTGCGATTTAAAATGACGGAGAAGAGAAATAATATTTTTTTACTTATTTCCGCACAATTTCTTAATGATTATCTTTTCTACAAACCTTGTCCTGATAGTAACTATGACAACTAAACAAAAGAATATATAATTTGATGCAGTCGTTCTGAAGACTCGGGGTTTACGTACATTTCGGCGAATCATTTTTATTTATATAGATTCTATAACTGTTGTTTGCAGACGAACCGCCGGAGACGCCTTGCGTTGTGAAACGGGCGTTGCGTTCATACGCGACGACCTCAACGCCGAACCGCGGGGGCGGGGGCGGGGGCAAGGCGGACACGTGCGCGTGCGTGGCGGATTGCTCGCACAAGGACGGCAGCTACCGCGGCGTGGTGCTGCACAACGACGGCACTGAGCTCAGTGAGTTGAACAGAACAAAAAATAGGAAGTTGTTTCTCGATGCACTGTGATTTGACTAGTAATTGTTTCAAAATGTAGTATCTGTATATCATACATACATATCGTCACGCCTGTCTCCCGTAGGGGTAGATAGAGACCACAGATCTCCATTTGCTACGATCTCGGCACACTTTCTTTGCTTCCACCAGACATCACTCCACATGCTCGCCGTTTGTGCGTACTCTTGACCCGGCCTTTCCCAAAAACTTGGCAATTTGGTCAAGGTATGTTCTCCTTGGTCTTCCCCTACCGACCTTCCATTCACATCTGCAACGTAAATTTCTTTTGTCAGTCGTCTTTCCTCCATCTTATCTATGTGCCTTATCCATCTAAGTAGTAATTATGTGATACTGAGCGCGTCTCACCATCGAACGTAAAAGTTTGGCTAGAGTATTAGTATAAGTACATATGTTTGTATTATTTAATAATAATAAATAAGGACATTTGTCGCCATCAATTAATCGACGTAAAATTTGACGACAAACAAATCAACGACAGCACAATTTGTCTACGAACAATTTTTACGACGGGACAATTTAAAAACGAAAAATTCGACGACGGGACAATTTGTCGACAAACAACTCAACAGCGGGATAATTTGTTGACGAACAGTTCGACGACGGGTCAGTTTGTCCACAAACAATTTGACGATGGAACAGTTTGTCGACAAATAATTCTACGACGGGACAATTTGGAATCAAACAATTCGACGACAAGACGCTTTGGCCACAAATAATTCGATGACGGGACGATCTGACGACAAACAATTCGAGGACGGAAAACATGTCGACAATTTTACTAATTTTGTTATAATAACAAATTAAGATCACTTTATGAGCTTTAAAATGTATTTGACTAATAGCAACATATTACTTATGTATACTATATATTAATTATGTTTAGTATAAACTAATCTAACCTACCATAACCCGATTTAGTACTATTTGTTTATTTCTAAGTTTCGATGATCTCAGTGATGGGGTCCGGACATCCCCTTTTTCCCTTTCTTTCCTTCTTCAAATCTCATTAAATTCGTTCTTCCTCTCGCATTTACAGTGCCCTTAGTACTCCAGATGTTCATGGACAGCACTGGTTACTTATTATCAAGTGACTCGCTTTCTCGTTTGCCTATCTCCTTCATAAAAAAGCCCAATTCGCAATAATAACTAATTTGCGTATATAATATGTAAGTAACATATTTCAGACGTGCTATACACCGTGTCGAGCATGCAACTTGCGAACGGCACCCGTGTGAGGTGCGTGTGGCTGGGCGTGCAGTTGGAAGACGCACTGAGACACACAACACTCGCTTCCAGCGTTGCCTCCACTGCCGACAATTCGCTTGTACTGGTTAGTATTTCACCATGTCCCTTTAGAGTAGGAAGGCAGACCAGCAAGCGTGTCGCCTGATGAAAAGCAATACACGCCGCCCATAGATGATGCAGATGGCAATACTATAGACATTATACACGATTATACATTATAGGCAGAAAAGTTTTTTTTTTATGTAATCTTTTTCGTTTTGGGTGTGTAATAAAGAATATTCCTTATATATATAAAAACCAAAATAAGATTGGCACTAATTTCTTCGTAATAATATTTTATTATACTTTTCTTAAAATTAGACGTCTTTACTATTTCCTAAATAACTTTTACCTAATAGCATAGGTTCCCAACCTTTTATGGACTGCCGCCCCCTTTACAAGAAAAAATGTTGATTTACGCCATAATAATAAGATAAATATTTTAAACGGCTAGATAAAATGACCACCGATTGGCTTAGTGGCGCGGCCCTCCGCCCTCGGAGTCAATGGTCGCGGGTTCGATTCCCGCATCGGAATATATATATATATATATATATATATATATATATATATATATATATATATATATATATATATATATATATATTCCGAGTCTGGTAACACCCCCAATCCGCATTTCCTTTCCTGCCCTTTCCTTTCTTCTCTATCCTTTCCCTTCCTCTCCGCCAATCCATGGTCTGCCGTGCCAATGGATGCGTGGCTAGGGGCGAGCCTAGTCGAAAGCGTGTCGACCGTCCCGGGATCGGGCTCCCCCGGGTACTATGGTGCCTTACCTCAGCATGCAAGGCTCTGCTGGGCGGACCTCCATCCTCCCTTGCGGCTCGTGGGATTCACTAAGACGAATTTAATATACCTAATTTGTTGAAAAATGACGGCGACGTGGTTCGCCACCCGTCACGTCCGTTACGTCACGTAATTCTCACGAGGGCAAAAAGCGACTAATGGAGAGCCGTCTCGCTGCGATGAATGGTAGTGGATGGAGCTCTGTGGTCTCTGCCAACCCCTGCGGGGATAGGCGTGAACATATAAAAAAAAGGATTTTTTATTAAAATAGAGGTATTTCACAACCTTTTGCGTTTGGATCCGCTAACGCCCCCATGAAAAGTTACAACGCCCACTAAGGCCCCGTACTGCCCCCGTTGGGAGCCTATGATGTACACGAACATTCTTTCTAAAGACATTTTTTTCTCATTACTGTTCCATTGCCTATTTTCAGGGTAACAAATCTGTTAGCAGTAGACCCCAGTCTATGTCGTTGATGAGTCAGTGCGGTGAGGAGCAAACAGCGGGGGAGTACAGCAGACATTATGTCACATTAAAGCAAATTGGTATGTGAATGAAGACGTGGGCTGTATTTTTTGTACGGTACTAATAATTAAATACCCAAATGTTTACTTTATATTACGGGTAAACGCCGTAGGGTAAAGTAACCTTTTCCCTTTGCCGTAGGGTAAAGTAACCTTTTCCCTTTGCCGTAGGGTAAAGTAACCTTTTCCCTTTGCCGTAGGGTAAAGTAATCTTTTCCCTTTGCCGTAGGGTAAAGTAACCTTTTCCCTTTGCCGTAGGGTAAAGTAATCTTTTCCCTTTGCCGTAGGGTAAAGTAAACTTTCCCTTTGCCGTAGGGTAAAGTAATCTTTTCCCTTTGCCGTAGGGTAAAGTAACCTTTTCCCTTTGCCGTAGGGTAAAGTAAACTTTCCCTTTGTCGTAGGGTAAAGTAACCTTTTCCCTTTTCCGTAGGGAAACTTTCCGCAGTACGAAGCGATTATGAGATCAAATTCCAATGTATGCGAAACACCTTCACCTGAGTAGTAAGAGTATATTTTATTTAATTTTTTTTTATTATTTGACGCTATACAGGTAAAGGAGCTTATGGGTGTGTCAAGATGGCATACAGGCGATCGGATCGTCTCCTAACCGTTGCCAAGTTCATACTGAAAGAGAAAGTGGGCGCACAGTTCTGGGTGGACGGACCAGACGGCAGGAGAATGCCGCTTGAACTCAGTCTTCTGTTGACGCTTAAACATCCCAATATTGTAAGTCAAATATCTATTCTATGGATAATCTTGTATCTCCTTCTGAAAGTGTCTCTCCAACGCGCAAATGTTGACAGTCGATTCAGCACAAGTATACTCGTCTTTCGATCAATTGGCTCAGTAGCGGGGCTCCCCGCCCACAGCGTCAATGGTTGCGGGTTCGATCCCCGCATCGGAATAAATATGTATGGGCTACAAATATTTATTCCGAATTTAGTTACCCCGCTAATCCATATTGGACAAGCATGGTGGGTTAACGTCCGTTCCTCCAGAAATGGGGTAACCCGTGCTCAGCAGTAAGACATATATGGACTGTGAAAAAAAAATAGTCATCTTTAGTAAGGTCAAGCATTTCTCCATTACTTGGTATCCATAACTACTTCCTGCTTTAACATAACCAAAACTACCTTCTTCGACCGACCCGTCTTTTTCCCACTGTTTTTCGAATCGTGATTAGTTGCAATCGTTTTTACCTGTCATGTCTCATTATGTGACCCAGAAAAGTGTATTTTCTGCCATTAACCGTCTGCAAAAATATAATCACTCTTAGAAGAAGATAGACATCTACAATACTAAAAATGGCCAATGCATTGCCTGCGTACCTTAGACTAAAGATGTCAATAATCATAGAGGTAGAAGAAGTAAAATAAGGCTCTATAACTCTGTACCCATATGACTGGTTAAAGAAATTTACGTTACCGATGTGGATGGGAAGGTCGGTCGGAAAACCAAGGAAAACACACCTTGACCAAACAAACATAGGCTGTATAAAAAACGTTTATTTTATTTATGACAAGATGTATTGTTTTCTAATTTTAGGTGAGCTTGGTAGATTTATTTGAGAACGACAAGTATTTCCAAATGGTGATGGAGAAACATGGCGCCGGCATGGACCTCTTTGAGTTTATTGAACGTCGGCCCAAACTCGATGAACCACTAATTAGCTATATATTCAGACAGGTAATGCATAAACGAAATATAGTACGACGATTTTGCTTGATTCAAAGATTAGAGTACCCGACTGCTAAGCTTTAAGATACTGAGTTCAAATCAAATCCAACATATTTTGTTTACGATTTAAATTTTAAAATTTTATTTTCAATCCCTAACTGTAAACTAGGTATGTGAAATTGAAAATCGCAAAATATTTCCGTTCAAGAAAAACCGAGAAATATCCTACACATTTTTCTTCTTTAATAAGACTACGTTAATAACGTAGTGTTATAATACCTGCCGTAGCACGTAGTAGCACAAGAATACCTGCCTAAATAGAATACATTTTTGATAAATATCAGACAAGGCTTATTCGAGCAAGGTTAGGAATCTCATTACCTCAAGCAACCACCAAACTTCCAGATTGGTCAAGCTGTAGAATATCTGCACTCATTAAACATCCTGCATCGAGATATCAAGGATGAGAACGTTATCATCGACAACAAGTTCCATGTGAAGCTTATTGACTTCGGTTCAGCCACTTTCATGAGCCCCGACACACTCTTCTCAACCTTCTATGGCACTACAGAATACTGCAGTCCCGAAGTGTTAGCAGGCAACAAGTAAGTGACTGAAAATCAATCTAGATTAGACACTCTAAGTTTTTTTCATAGGGGCCACACACGCACACACACGTGTTAGTCGTGGTGGCGCGGGCCGCAAAAAAAACGAGGTAATGATTTCTTAAGATTGCAGACAATGCAACACGTACGAGACATATTAAATTGTTGTTAAATGATTAATAATGAGAATATATTTCAATAAATAAAACTTTTTTGCACCTCCTTCGCAGATACGCAGGTCCGGAACTGGAGATGTGGTCAATGGGGATAACTCTGTATGTGCTCACGTTCTTTGTTAATCCATTCTCCGACATAGAGGATACCATACAAGGGCTCTTAGCGCTGCCACAAATTGTATCTGAAGGTTTGCTATTATCTACATGAGCTTACAATTGCCTGCCCTAACCATATTATGTTCTAAGTTCTCTACCTTTTTTAGTAAAAGTCGCAATGAAATTCAGTATAAAGGTTTCTATTTATCTTCAATAACTTTTCTGAAAAGGCTTTTAAATGTTATTTACATAATTGATTCATCATGATCATCATTCATATAAATTTCTTTGCCCCACTCCTGATCTGTCATCGTCAATTTAAAAGGTTCCAGACTAAATTAATGTGAAGAGAATTTGATGAACTTTTTAATATGATACAAATTTTGTTCCAATTTAGTAAATAAGCATATTTATGGTATACTAACTTAATTTTTTTCACATAAAACTAAGTATGAGTAGTGATTAACATTTCTTAAAAGTTTCATTGGAAGGTACCTTTAATAAAATTTATCTCAACTTCATATTATAATATGAATATGATTAGTTAATTTGAATATGATCATAAAATTTATATTTGAGCTTGAATCTGCAATATACAGACAATTTGATACATTTCAGACTTGGAGCACCTTCTTCGATGGATGCTTTGCAAAGAGCCGACTCACCGATGCACTATACCTCAACTTATGTCGCACCCATGGATAAAGCAGCCTGTTGCAATCTCCAACTACGCCTTTCATGAAATTATTGATTGTGGTAAGAAATTAAATTCTTATAGTTAATTACGTTCCATTATGTTATTTATTTATTTAAACCAATTTATTGTAAGGAAACTTATTATTCATAAAAAGACAAAATTAAAAAAAGAAAATGTGTTAAATCTCAATAGTGCCAAATCTCAAGAGTAATAGCATCATATATCCCATTACTCCAATATATTATATATGTGTGTTGTTATATATGTATACTTATTTACATATGTATGTATGTATCAAGTCAGTATATCTCAGCACAGGCCTGCCTAGGGGGATCCAAATTCACCTGTTATATATCATAAATAAATAAATTTTGTCATATATTTTTCAGACCGGCATGAAGCAAATCCAGAAATGTACTTCAGCGGGAGTCTGGGCTCGCCTAAAAGTGGTTCTCTCGTGTCACTCGCGGACCCACTTGTTAAAGGTAAGTTATGAAAGGCCATGTGTGAAGGGATTGAAATGTAAGAGGGGTCGTATCATCTTTTTTTTTCATTGAAGAGAAAGATAAAGGAGCAAGCGAGTCACGTGATCGTACGCAACGCCCACTACCACCAATGAACATCTGCAACATTATTCGGTTTTTTTTTTCGGTATTTGGCCAAATCACTATTCGTGGCATCTCCAATACATGTATCCATCCATCCTGAACAAAAAAATTGTTCTCTCTTTCTCTCTCTCTCTCTCTCTCTCTCTCTCTCGACTAATGCGTGTTTGTTTTCAGAACGTTCGAACCCGTCAGAAGTGGCAATCAGGTCGGATCCTAAAAACATATCGCGCGAGGAGCCCAAACGCAGCTCGCTAGCGTTGCACGCTCTGTCCACCGCCGATCGCGACGCCCAGTCTGACAACTACAGTCTACGATCGTCTGCGGATGTAAGTAAAATGTTAACCCTTTATTTATTTTACTATTTCAATGAATATATTATATATACGACTAAGAAACTCAAAAAGTAATGGTATTTCATCACGAATGATCGTGAGCATTTCTAGGTTGTAGAGTAGTTTATTAATATTACCAGTATACCGCTTTTTTACCCGTTGAAGTCATACGAGGTGACTATGAGAATGAATACCAGTGGATAAGTAGTAATGTCTAGCTGAGTAAAAAAAAATAATCTGCTATCCCAAATCCACCTTCAAAACATGAGGATTAAGGTAACTCTCATCTCTACAGAATACATTCTAGCGTCTCTTTCGTAGCAGAAGACTTATGGCTGTTATCTATATATGAGCAGCAGGAGACATCTATTTTCTTTCAATCCTTATCTCATTTACTTAATGTTTAGTTTTTATTTCAAATACTTTTTTGTTAATAAAATAAATTTCATATTGCATAGCAAGCATTTCATATGCAGAGTGCTGAGGTGGAGACAAATGTAGTGGGGGACGCCCCCGCGGCCAGATGGTGCCACGATCTGCCCAGGGCGACTGGCAAAAACTGGATGCGTGAAGCCGAAGATCAGCCTGGGTGGTGCTTCTTGGGAGAGGCCTATGACCAGCAGTGGATTACCGCAGGCTGTTGATTAAATGATTCATTCTGATATTAAATAGCTTAAACAAAGATTTCCAAAAAGTAGTTCTTGACTAACATCTATAATCATTTTCCTAATTATTTTGGTAGAAGCTTAATTGTTAAGAAACTGAAGTTTAACTAATTCATGGTACATTATAATATCTTGAAATAAGTTTTATTTATACCCTAGATATGTTTAACTTGTATCTTTATATTGTATGTGATGTATCTCTATGTATCTCTGTCTATATTTTATATATATGTATCTTAATATTTCAGATATTGGACATATCTTCAAAGCCCGTATCTGATGCAGCCCTAACGGACATCAGCTCGGATGCGACTGGCCATGCGGCCTGTGATATCGATTATGACTGCGATCAGTACGAGTGCGACAGCTGGGATGAGTGTGAGCAGGACAGTTTCTCATAAGTCAGCCAGTGTCAGAGCAAAATGGACAAATGAAACGGACGATTTATTATGAGGGGTCGGTAGAGGCCTGAACTGCCCATACAAACTTTTTTTTGTAATTTGAGCATATTTCCAACCTTTAATTTTCCATACATCACATTTGGCATAACGGAACAATATGCATATTTATTAAATAACACGAAGCCGAAGCGAGACAGAAGACTTACTTTAGTTGCGCGTTAGACAGAGATGCAATATATAGCCGTTTTTTTACACTGGCCTCTGCAGTTGCGAGCGGTACTGTACTAAGAAAGTCCTATAGGGATACGAGTGAAAGCAGTGATACAGTCCATATATAATTGTTAGCAAAACAAATATTAAAAAAACATTCATAGTTCTGCTACTAACTTTATTATTACTTGATCTGATTTGACTTCCTGAAACCTAAAATCGCTAAAATATTACGTTTACTTTGACAAGAATTTATTTTGCACGTTATTTCATATTTATTTTGGATTCGAAGATAAATGAATCAATTTTTTTTTCATTAAAATTTTTAGACTTTACTTTTGTTAGTCCTTGAGTCGGATGGTTAATGACCTATTTTAGTTTTTTACGATAGTGGTGGTCAGTGGTCATAAAGCCAAATTGTCGAGTATTTTATTAGTGTTCATCAGTATTTTATGATAAAATTGAGACTGGTTATGCTAAGCTATAAAATTTTATTGAAGGATATAATTATATCGTAAAATAAAAGTGTTTATTTTCTTAATTAAGGATTTTTTTCTATTCTATATCGACATTTTAATGCTTTTTAGCATTCTAATTGGTTTAAATAAAAGTTAATAATCTCAATAAGATTGAGAATTTTGAAATTTGAAATGCATTTATTATGTTTTTATTAAAAAATATATATATTCTTTCTCACCAAACTTAAAAGAACATGTTACATGTGTATTCATGATACTTCACCTGGAGTGAAACTACCTTCGACAATACTGCTTCTAAACATTTTAATCACTGAATTTGTTGTCAATCGGATGTTTGGTAAAATTACTTTTCTTTCTGGTGATACTCTAGTTAAGATTAATTTTGCTTACAGTTTCAGTTGACATAAGGTTGCCTAAATTCAATATGCTATTATATAAGAAAACAGTGAATCAAAACTGAGAGCTCACTAAAAAGTTCCCATATTTAAATATATTTTAAAATATATATTAAAACATGTAATCTCATACGAAAGTATATTTTTGGAGATCAGAAGTATAAATGTTCAATAGATAATTTTGTATAAGTATATTCTTTGTCATCTTACCTTCAATACCTTGCTAACTAACCTACCTACTACTAAATTGGCATGAACGGCAAATCTACTCCCAAAAATATCATTTGAACTTTTATATTTCTTATCTCCAAATTTTTTCTATACTCCAAAATAAGGGAATGTTCAGTATACCAAAATGTTACAACATATTTTCGATTTCTTATAGTGCGACCAACTTATTTAGAGAAGCGTTCCATTAAAAATGATACATACATTGAACAATATCTGACAACGGGATATCACTGCTGGGAACAATTTCAAGTCTACTAAAGAGAATGTGGCGCTATATGATACTAGATAATTAGTTTTTATAATATACTAAATAACTAGCCTTCAATAAATGTAGACATCAGTTTTATTACAGTAAATACCCTGACATTGAAATTGACAACACAAATTTGTTAGTAATAAATACATAGTACAAGTCACAAGAATGTGTGTTCCACAAAGTGAAGAAATTCTAGATATTATTTAATATGTATGCCACAATATAACATCAACTGACAAATCCAAAATATTGTCATAATTTCCTTTTTCTTAACTCATCAAATAAGTTGATCGCTCTATATTTGGTCTTACAGCTTACCTTTCTCGCCCGAATATATGACCAAATTAAGTATTAAAAATTAAGTTATATAAGTTATTTAATATTAATATAGTATAGGTCGGAAATATCGGATTTAAGAACGGAATTATTGTTAAAATAAACATTGTATTTTTTTCTATACTTTTCAAACTTATGCAATTAGTTTGGAAAGTAATAGTCTCTATTTATTTATATTATAGGATTTAATTAAAAATCGAATATAAATTGTATATAAGCTACATTACTTATTTTATGTATTTAAAATAGAGGATAGTAGAACAAAATCTTCATTTGATGCCAAGCCAATGGAAAACTGTGAATAAATAAATTTAAATAATATATTACTAATGTATACCGGAAGATTCGTATAATTTATTTATAGAGAGATACTACCCTAAGTGGATCTTGACCTCCAAAGCGAGAATCTTCCATCTGCCAATTGGTATTAAGGGATGGTAAAAAATACTGCCTAAATTCTTCTACAGACTAAATTTAAAATTGTAATATTAATTTTCATCACAAACTTAAATGCAAAAACATTTATATATATTTCCACCACAGTAAAAATCTTAGACACAAGGAATTTTCAAATTAATTTAATCTGTGAACTATGGAATATGAAATAAGACATAAGTTATAGTATCTATAAATTTTATTAAATATCATTCTTAAATAATAATGTTCTTAAGTTCCTTTTTAAGTACTAGCGAAGTGTTATAGCTATAAAGGTTATACATAAAAATTGTTTATTTAAATGAATTGACAATACCGTTATTAGGGCAGGCAGGGCACTAAATGTAATAATTAATATCTTTCTCAAATCTTCATAGAAAGCATCATGACGAAAATTGCTTTATAGAAAATAGATTACAGAGCACAAAACTGCTTCATTTAATTTATTAATTATTAATACAGTTATAATACTGAATACTTAAAAGGATGTTAATAAAATTACAATGACATCGAGTATATACTTGATATGTGTTTTGCTTGTTGGTTATGTTTTTATATCTATTTTATCACAAGTAACAATCAAGTCTAGAATTTCAACTAAATAGGGATGTTGACTGTATTCGAATAAAAATATAATCTGGCTGCGAAACAATAGTTTCCATGATAGAAACAAAAAAAAACTATATTTTTCTTATTTATAAGAAATTTAATTTTTATTTAATCATTGAATTGTGAGCATATCTCCCTCAAGTCACTAGACGGCAAACACAAAAAAGTGAATTACGTCACTTGTTCATAAACCACGTGATCAGTATTGGCGTTTAGGAACTTAATTTCAAACCAAATTTAAATTAATTGAATATTAAAGTATTTGTTGTTTTAAAAAATATTTTATATATATATATATATATATATATATATATATATATATATATATATATATATATATATATATATATATATATATATATATATATATATATATATATATATATATAGGCAAACGCAAGGCAAACGAGCAGACGTGTCACCTGATGGAAAGCAATTAACGCCGCCCATAGACATCCACAGTGCCATAGGCAGTGCAGAGCGTTGCCGGCCTTTAGTGAAAATGTCATTTTGGGAGGAGGGAGAGGGAGGGGATTTGGGCCTGCGGAACTTAACCACTCACCGGATGAAGCCGGACAGACGCCGGTTTTCTGCGGGAGTGTGGTACGTCCCCGGGCGAGCCGGCCCATTCATGCTACAGACAATATGCCATTCTTGACAAAGTATTCGTGTGCAGCGAGGCTCTACCACTGCATTCCCAAAAATAGTCAACATCCCTATATTATTACAACTATAAATTTAAAACTAATCATGATCTGTTTCTATTCATTTGTTTAATTAACATACAATTAGAATTATAGTTATAAGTTATTTTTGTAAGTTGTATAAAATATTTATATTTGAAAACTCAACCTGTTTATGCCACTTATGTTAACTTATTAAGATTTTTGTCTTTGGCAAAGCACTTTCAAGTCATGTAATTTATATTTTACGATTACACCGAATCTTATGATTAGATTTAATTAAAAATGTCAGTATTTAGGACAATAGTGTAGTGGGTATTTCCTTACATGCTAAGTAAATAGTCATTAGAATTACACAAATTCCTGAAAAAGAACCAAACTTTAGTTTGTAGTTTATTGTTAGATAGATTGTATATATCATTAAATAAATTTTAACATATCTGTGTCGGGTTCAAAATTATTTCTTCTGTTATTATATACATATTAAATTTTACAAAGTAGATATAGTTGAATAACAATTTTTTTTTTTAAATATTCGTGGATTGTTGCTTTCAAATTTTGAACCATTAGCCGTCGCCGTTACTTCGTATAGCTTAAAACGCTTTAAAGCTAAAATAAATGCAATTTACGGATGTCTTTTATAGAATGTATGATGTTATAGTTACAACAATTTAAATGGACAACTGGAATACAAATTCATAAGTGCCAAAATTCTATCCAGTACTATTTGTTCATTTATACTAAATTGTGCTATTGTTATGTTTATTGCGCTCACTAATGATTTTTGAGACCTAAAAATGCATACATAAATTAAGTGCTGATTTGATTAAAATAAAAAATAGTTCTTTGGCACAATGTTAATTTGGCTGACTGACGCTATCATGTACATTCTAGCACAATTAAATACCAATATTATTTTGTTGCTATGTTAATAAAGGCTTCAATATTAAGATATATCAATGGTCCACTTGTCTATATGGTTTTATTTACAATTATTTTGTCTTAATGTCTTAAATACTGATGACACACGTTTTTTTTTTGACATCGTATTATATATGGATAAGGCATATAATAAAAAATTTACACCCACCATATAAATTCGTTTAAAATACCCGAATTACATAGAATTATATTTTTGTAGTACTCCATTAATAATTACTTTGTTGTAGGCAGTAGACAGTTATTTGTTGTCCGGTGCGTCCGTGTCTCGATTAGTGCCTTACAACGGACAGCTAGTTACTTTGCTCATGTAGTACATTGTGACATATTTTAATATATGATTTAGTGTCGCTCTTGTTATTTTATTTATAAATAACCCCTTAGTAGATACAAGCTTGAAATAAGAAAGTAAAATTATATTTGAACACTGGATTCGTGAAAATCTGAAATGTTATCTAGGTTGAAAAAAGTGCAATTGAGAATTTTTATCAACAATATTGTAGAATTTCATTACCATCCGTTTAAAAAAAATACGGAAAGTAATAACGGTTCCCTACAAACTATTTTTAGACATGGGCAATCAAGATATCAAGCAGGCGTCAGCGCCATCATCACAAAATCAAAATTACCCTGTAAGGCTTGTGGGGCTGCCGTTATCGATTTTTAAAAATTTAACCCGGCTAAATTACCCCAAAAATAGGGGTACCGTTGCATTATTCACAAGCTGAAATTTACAGGCACGTAAGAGATACCACTCTAATGAAATTTATTCAAGGTCAAAGGTCGCAAAAATGAATTTTTTGGCCAAACGGTTAGTTTTACGATAAAATAGGTCACACTAAAATTGTAGATCACGTAATTAATTATCAACTCAACAAAAGTTGTCCTTACACTTTTTTCTCTAAGATTTACCATTTCTAAGAAAAGGCTATATACTGACTTCAAAATCGGTCGTTTTAAATTTCTTAAGCGTGAAATTCTAGTAAAATAATGTTTTCCATAAATTATCTCTTATAGGACGAACTTGACAACTAGAGGAAAACCTTCCCACCCTACAAAAGGATTTACTAATAATGCAAAGTGAAGGTATCCCTTGAATCAAATCTGGATATATTATTAATTATTAAATTAGATTATTACTATCGTGAGAAAAATTTTCACTTCTGTTAAGTGTTGTTTTACCATATCTATTATTTCATAACAATTTCATGCCACTGTTATCTTTTCATATCTATTTAACACTAATTTCTTCTTAATTTGTGACTAATAGTAATAAGTTGACCAGTTTTATTTCAAGAAGTTTGATGTTAACATTTTTTACTTGACACTGGCATAATAGTTATAACTAACTGACATCATAGAAAAGAAGAAGAACTCCTTTGTAATCTATTTTTATATAAGAAATACGTGTTAATAGCAACACTGGTTTGCGCGAAATGTCAATTCGTGTGGCGGTGCGTTGCTTTTTTGCTTATCATCCCAGAATTTTCGCAAAAAACGACTTATTTAACCAAGTTAAATTATTTACTCAACTACAGCAAATAAACAAATTTCCTGAAATTTCAATAAGAGCGGTAAGCACTTTATTAGTTATCGTTTATTGACCTATATTCTATATGAATACAATAACCTATTGTGGTATTTGGAATTTTATTGTTTAAATTTATCAAAAATACGATTCATAAAATTGGCAAATCCATGTTGTTTGTACTTGTATCGTATCTTGGGGAGGAAACTAGCAGATTCTGTAATAATTTTTAAAAGATATACGCTTCTAAGTTTACCCTCGACTCAACGACAAAATTTTTAAACTTTGTTTAATATTTAACAATTATATTGGATGTCAGCTTGACTGTCTCTAATGTGATATATTAATTTCATATTTTAGCTGTGTGTAAAATTGTGTAAACAAAGAACCTATTTACATCAACAAATCGTGATATGTATTTAATATTAATTTATGCAATCTTCTTTAACACAACATAAAAATATAAAAAATAATAGACAAATGGCTTTTTTTAAGAATATTAATTTTTTTACAGACAAATATACATCTAGGTATCTAAACATGAAATTGTTTGTTAAACAGATTTTAAAGGGGATGTGTGTGCTGTGTTAAACATTCTAGATTCAGTCTAGATTGTTTAACACAGCAGTCAATTAATTTGAATGCTAAGTTAAACATGGTGTTATGTGGTCTTCTAAACAGTACTATATATATCAGAGGGATTTTATTATATAATTGTTAATAACAGATAGAAGCTTATTTTTTAATAGATGATGTTTGACAAATGAAATCTCACTACTTATTAGGTGCGCAACTAAGTTCTCTCTGTTTCTTTTTTATAAAAATGCAACTCAGTTATTTGTATACATCCCAATAATATGCATACATATATATTATTCAAAGTATTGCCCATCGCTAATTACAACTTTTGCCCATCTTTTTGGCAGAGCTCGAAGGCCGTTACAATAAAAGTGTGTCTTTTGTCTATCCATGAATCTAGCCATTTTTCAATGTCTTCATATGAGCGGACAGACAGTTCATGTGCTATTGAATTTCGTTTAAGTAACAGTTGTACGGCGCGATTTCTGGGGTAGGGTAGGATCTCCCATTTGAGTGTTTCCATGCAGGTTTTTACAGGTTTGGCAACTTGAGGGCGAGTATTGTCATACAGTAGAATCACTTTTGCGTGCTTTTGCTCGTATTGTAGCCGTTTTTGGCACAGTTCTCAGCTCAGTCGCAACAATTGAAGTTGATACCATTCCCCAGTGATGGTTTCGTTTGGTTTCAATAGCTTATAATAAACAACACCGACCAGGTCCCACCAAACTGAAGCAAGCTGTACTTGCGCTTGGCACGGCACCATCGAGCAATTTCCCCAATTCAGCGTCTGCTCAATTCAGCGAATGTTTTTGGCCTTCCTTCGCGCGGACAGTCGTCAACAAGAAATCACCGTCTTTAAAGCGACGGAACCAATAGCGGCACGTTGTTTCACTTAGAGCAGCATTTCCTTATACTTTTTATGACTCAGGATGCGCTTCAGCCGCCGCTTTCTTTGAATGAAATAAGAAAAGGAACACTTCCCGCAAATGACAATTATTCGGCACAAAATCACATATTTTCACACAGCTAAAAAAGTATATGACGCCACAATAAAACCACTAACGTGTCAGAGCGGTTTGTTAACGATATGTTTAAGCTTGGTTCGTGACATTTTGGATATGTCAAAATCGCCCAACACTTACTGCTGAAGCCATCTAATGACAAACAGCGAGAACTTAGCCTTTATAATTTTTATAAACCATATAATGATAAATATTTATATCCTCAAACAAAACTTCACGTATGTACATACATTTTTACGTGATATTATCTCTACAAACAAATGTTTATAGTGATAAATGAACAAAGGAAAATCACGTTACGATACGTGTTCAGTAACACATTTGCGAACCGAGATGAATATGACAAGCTGTGATAGTGTGATAAAATTATAACCAGCAATAACTCAGTTTTAGTGTCGTCCATTGTACTATTTATGTGAACTGAAATAGTAGTATATTAAGAGAATTTAATGTAATATTAAGAAAATTTTTACGCTTCTTTTTTTTTAATAACAAAAATGCATCACTCTTATAACATTGATAATGAGCTAACTTAGAATAGTATATTGGGAAGTATTCAATATATTATTTATAACAATTAGTTCTGTTCACTAACTTAAAGGTTTTGTTAATACTATGGAACTATGGAATCATATATTCGTGGAAGGGCAACAGCGTCCATAAAAACCAATCTACGATCCCCAATACTATTACGGTAACACCAAATCCCAGTCCCAAATCTACGATTTTCCGAACCGGTATAAAAACTTGAGATTGACGTCCTTTCCAACAATTGAGAATAATTATTTCAAAAAATTTACAAAACTACTGGGCGAGTATAATTCTAACCGGGAAAATAAAAATCCTTAAATAATAGTGCACTCGAATACCTATTATTATCAAATCATGGGGTTATATGTGTGTTTTGTTTAAAAAAAGACTAACTAGCAATATTTTTAATATTACTAGAATTCTTGTTAACCATTCGAACTAAGCTAATAAAGCTTGTGCTAGGATATGGTTTTCACATCAATAGTCCAGTGAAAAACACGAACTCACCTCGATCTGATCGTAAGGCCGAGGCTTACTGTCTGAGCTATTACTGCCCATGTGCATATATATGTATTACATACACTATGCGTGCGTTTGAAAATCATCTTTAGTTGCGTTTCAAAATCGAATCATCAATCGATATTACCGCATGCTCCAGATAATAGGCGCTTTAAACAATTTTTTTATTTTTCAAAAAAAATAATTTAATTCAAATAATTTTTTTTTTTAAAAAAATAATTTAGTGCAAATAAATAAGTTTTTTGCCGCCGTTTTGCAAAAAAAAAATTACCACCCGGGGCAGGTATACCGACTAGTAAGGTCCAAACAACATTTGACTGTTACAGTCGTATTGACGGAAACCAGCTTGGTCACCTTATGGTAAACAATCGCCGAAGCTCACTGCTTGCTTGTTAGCTTCTCATTCGTACGTCACCCGTGACAAGAGGGGCTCCAAAACAGCACAGGCTTGCAAACAATGAAAATGCCATCGAAATCATTTCTGAATATACCAACAACAATCAGAAAAAAATACGTTACGATGTGGTTTCTTGAGATACTATCAGTTTACTAAAAAATAAAAAGTAAATGCAACGTCTGGATTTTTTTTGTATATTTTTCGATATAATCGGGTGTAAATATTGTCGACACTGGTTACAATAACCTTGCAACAGCCGACATCGTAAACGATTTTATACGAATCCAATAACTGCCTAGATTATATTTAAGAAACAGTTCTTACTCCCGTTAGACTATAACATATCGTGGGCCTTATTATCACAATTCGTAAATTCATAATGGTAACTTTTACAGTAACAAAAAAAAAACTGATTCTAATTCGCAATTTTAGAAATTTTTATACCTTTTTAGGTAAATCTAAATATTTCATCGGATTCGCTTTAATTTAATCCCTTAGATGACATCAAATTCTGATAACTAAGCCAATACGATACAGCTGGGCTGGGCAGCGTTCAGGAAATTCCGTCAAGTCTTCTCGTCGCCCATACCACAAAGTCTGAAGACAAAAGTCTTCAACCAGTGCGTCCTGCCCGTACTCTCTTACGGTGCCGAGACGTGGACACTGACAGTCTGTCTCCTCGCAAAGCTCAAAGTCGCTCAGAGGGCTATGGAGAGAGCTATGCTCGGGGCTTCTCTGGTGGACAGAATTCGAAATGAAGAAATTCGCCGGAGAACCAGAGTCACCGACATTGCTCTTCAAGTTAGCAGACTGAAGTGGCAATGGGCTGGACACGTTTGTCGGAGAACCGACAATCGTTGGAGTAGACGAGTGCTGGAGTGGAGACCGCGACTCGGCAAACGTAGTGTGGGACGCCCTCCTGCTAGATGGAGCGACGATCTGCGCAAGGCGGCTGGCAGAGACTGGATGCGTGTAGCCGAAGATCGGGCTAGGTGGCGCGCCTTGGGTGAGGCATATGTCCAGCAGTGGACTGCCGCGGGCTGATATTGATATATTGAAGCCAATACGATATGTTAACAAAAAGACATATGCACTATAGTATACAATTTGTTTACAGTACTAGGTATGAATATGTAATTTTTCCAGTGTAAATGGCAGCGTATATATATTTAGCTTAAATTTTGTTTTTAATTTAGTGTCCTAGGCAAATATCCTCTTTATCCGAGTATGTTGAGCTACTGATAAAGTGTTTACACACTACATGAATTAACACACGATAGAAAATGGTAGCACAATTATGTGATACAAATTAAAAATAAAATCATTTAAATAAAAAGTTGCTCATTTTTATATACAAAATAAAAACTTTATCTTTTGTCATTTTTATTTTTATTTCACCTTAGATTGATTTCGGATACATCATCCCTATTTTTTTAAATAAGTATTACCACGAATATGTAAAAAAGATAGATAAATAAATTTATTTTCTTCAGCATTATACATTTTAATCCATTACTTAATGCATATCAATTCACATTATAAACAGATGGTAATGGGTGATGACTCAGTCAAAACCTTTACTCACCACCCGACCCTCACGAAGATGCAGTGCCGCGCAACTTGCATACATAATCCTATAATCTATAATCCAGCCTTATAAACACATACAATAAAAACAATATGTGATAATACTAATACTGCTGAAATCTGACGGTTAGAATTTGTTTTTAAAATGTTTGGTTATTAAGTAATAGCCTTATTATATATATATATATATATATATATATATATATATATATATATATATATATATATATATATATATATATATATATATATATATATATATATATATATATATATATATATATATAGGTGTACAACAAGTTTCCGCGGTTTGTCAAAAGATGGCCCCACCAGAAGGTTATGGAGAAATTGTCAGATGTAAAACGTAATATCCCAAGTTTAGTCATCTGGCAACACCATAACCTTAAAGTACTAGTGATTCCGTATCAGCATCACGTAATTTTTTTCGTGCAAAAATGTCAAGTTTTATTCCGAATAAGCATCATTTGCGGGAACTTTTGATTTACTTCTTTAATGTGAAAAAATCTGCAGCTGAGGCGCATCGATTGCTTCTAGAAGCATATGGTGAAGCTGCTTTAAGTGAGAGAAGTTGTCAGGAATGGTTTCAAAAGTTTAAGAACGGTGAGTTTGACGTTAAAGACAAAGAACGCAGTGGAAGGCCGAAAGTGTACGAAGACATGGAATTAGAAGTACTATTGGAGGAAGATTCGTCCCAAACGCAAAAAGAACTTGCACTTACTCTACAAGTGACTCAACAAGCAATTTCACATCGTTTAAAATCGTTAGGAATGATTCAAAAACAAGGAAATTGGGTTCCATATGAACTAAAGCCGAGAGACGTTGAACGCCGATTATGCATGAGTGAAATGCTGCTTGCCAGGAATAAAAAAAAGAGTTTTTTGCATCGTATAGTCACTGGTGACGAAAAATGGATTCACTACGATAATCCAAAGAAGAGAAAGTCATGGGTTAAGCCCGGCGAACCATCAACATCGACAGCTAAGCCGAATATTCATGGAAAAAACTCATGCTGTGTATTTGGTGGGATCAGCTTGGTGTCGTGTATTATGAATTGCTGAAACCAAGCGAAACCATTACTGGAGCTCTCTACCGAACACAATTGATGAGATTGAGTCGGGCACTTAAGGAAAAACGCGCCCATTACTACTCCAGACACGACAAAATTATTCTTTTACACGATAATGCTCGTCCACATGTTGCGGCGCCGGTAAAAACATACTTGGAAACACTCAACTGGGAAGTTTTACCCCACCCGCCGTATTCACCAGACTTAGCCCCTTCTGATTATCACCTGTTCCGGTCGATGGCACATGGTCTGTCTGAGCAGCGCTTCACATCATATGAAGACACCAAAAATTGGGTAGATTTGTGGATAGCGTCAAAAGATGAAGAGTTTTTTCGACGGGGTATCCGAATGTTGCCAGAAAGATGGGGAAAAGTAGTGGCAAATGATGGAAAATACTTTGAATAAAACGTAATGTACTTTTCCTTTACAATAAATTCCTAATTTTTTATAAAAAACTGCGGAAACTTATTTGTACACCTAATATATATATATATATATATATATATATATATATATATAATAATGACACTTAAAATGGCCATGTTCTAATGAATAACACGTAATATATTATTTTAGTGAACAATTGTTTTTTTTTTTTCACAAAAATATAAAAGAATATTTATTATATTGTTAATTTCTTTTAGTAGATTGTAAAACGCAAAATGGTGAGTATGCGGCAGTGGACGGAGTTATAGATAACACAAAATAATTACCTCAACACTCCACTTTATTGGGCACGTAAATGACTACTGGCAGCAAAATGCTAGATCTGTCACAGGCATATGAAAACAAAATGTCTGATGACGTTTACAAGTTCGGCGAGAGTTGTCCTCCGCTAAGTTATTTATTCTTTATAAGATGCCGTCAAGCGTGGAGGCATTCAGTCTGTGTTGCGAACTCACGGGAATTGGGTTCGCTATGATGTCGTTACGCTATATTTTATTTGTGTCAGCGTGTGCGTTGTTGTTGCAGTGCGCCTACGCTTCGACGTCTTTGCCGGGGAACATGAGCTTCGTGTATCCGGAGGCGTTTAGGGATGAGACGGTGGTCGACGACTACCATGGTACCAAGGTATTATATGCACGTCCGATTTAATAATAGTATAAGATTTTAATGGTTTTTGATTAGATTTCCTCAACTGCAGCTATTTACGTGTCCTTGATTAATTTATTAGCGGTTAAGTAAATTAAAATAAGTATTATAATACTATATAGAAAATTGCATAGTAAGAAAAGGTCACGGATTTTAAATTTATATAGACAAATACAGACTTGCATAAACAGATAATAAAAACAACTTATAAATACGTGTATTATAGTATGTACGACGGTATTTATACGTCGTTTTTTTATTTTACCTGTAGCCGCGGTTTTCTTGGTAATAATTTAAAATGGAGAGAATATTTATATAGATTATTATTACAACGTTGATAATCATATTTAAGAAATTTTAATAATAATAATAATTCTTTATTTGTATAATGTGAGGTATAAGACGAAAAAGACGTATAAAAGCTCCATCACATTGCCACATATGGCGTACGAATTTCATTAATTATTACATACGTAAAGATCTAAATAAAAATCATATTAGATTTGTGTTTATGGTTGATATTACTCTATTCATTTACGGTGACATCTTAAAAATAAAAAGGTGAAGTTTTATTCACGTATAAGTGTTGGCAATGGTATGTAGGTATATGGTTCTCTTGATGGTAAGTGATATTTGCGCATGGATATCTGCAACCATCCAGATGTATTGCGTTTTTTCAGGAGATAGATTGATTCAGGGGTTCTGAACGCTCGACGAAAGTAACACAGTAACAAAACTGTGTTCTTTCGTCTTTTTTTTTGTTAACTGCCATCTGAATGAGTGGCGATCTACTACGGAGCGCTTCTCTCGAAACTTTTTTCCACGCACCACTACTTTGTGGAACCAGCTACCTTCGACGGTCTTTCCGAACCAATATGACATTGGCACCTTTAAAAAACAAGCTTACACATACCTATAAGGGCGGCAACGTTCCCGTGACTCCTCTCGTGTCGCGGTGGTCTATGGGCGGCGTTGATTGCTTTCCATCAGGCGGCACGCTTGCTCATTAGCCGTCCTAACCCATAAAAAAGGCGTAATGTCCTCTGCAAATGTATGCTACTTCTTCGATCTATCCAGGTCCATTTATGTATCAAAAACATATACATGTTCATAATTAAAATCGACGGATAGATTTGTTTTCCAACAAGACAATGACCCGTAGCATAGTTCGAAATTATTCAGAACAGTTTTCAACGCTTGACGGAAGAAACGCAATAACTAAACTAAGTAGTGTTGTCCTCTTTGAATGTTTTCTATTTCCACTCGAACCAGCCGGGCATAATTAAATTTACGAATAGATTAATTTTCCAACAAGATTTCGATTTTTAGGTATAGTATAAAATGAGGTTATATCTTACTTTTCAGTCTGCATGCAAACCGACGCTGACTTTCTCTGGACGCATATAGTCTTCTGTTAATTTCAAGTAATTAATATATGTATATACAATTAAAAAAGCATGACCTATTTCATCACCAAAACTTAATTTCTGTGTGGCATGTAACCTAATCTGGATTGCTGTGAATCATTTGCTTTTTGTTTCATACCTTTGGTTGGACCACTGTATTTCAGTTCCTTGACGTCCTCGTAAGCGCAAATACCAGTAGACCAACGGCACAGTCTACCTGACTAATAAAATCAATTTATGACTCAATCCACCCGTCAAGTGTAGAGATTAGGAGCTATTAATAAATTACAACACATGAATTTCATGATTTTTGGTCCCTTGTCAGATTTGTATGACCTACTCTGGTGTGACTTCACATATTTAGCAAATTTACACTCAGAAATTATTAAGTTAAAATAGAATTTCCTAAATTATTTATCCTCCTATTATTAGGCCTCCCTTACTTCTTTCCAGTGAGCGTAGTAGAAAGTTAGAAGACATTTAACCCACCGCGCTTGTCTAAAGCGGGTTTGTGGATTTGCAGTAAGCCGCCTGCCTGACTGAGCCCGTAGACGCCGCCGTTGACGTATAAAACATGCCGCCGCCGCTGCCTTAAGTGGACATCCAAAAATATAAATTATATAAAATTAAATATAAAATATAGCTATTAAATATAAATATATAAAATTATATATTTTCTTAGGTAATTTTAGAGTTTTAGCACTGCAGATTCATAAATGTGACATCACAAAGCTTATGATTTGTCTCTCTCTAGTAATACGATATCACTTTGAAGACCGCCTCCTTCCCCCTTAAGGCGTGACGTAATTTGTAGATGATCCTTTACAACAACACCGCTACATTTTGAGGGAGGCCAATGTCTACCTGAAAGCGTGAATATCATGTGATGCTTCCATAAATAAAAAATTGTTGTCAGTGGCGTTATGATGTCCACTACTTCTCTATCTTCGGCTACGCTCATTTAGTTTCTACCAGCCGCTCTGCACAGGTGAGACGGAAAAAGTACGTGTAAAGAACAATCTCCAATAAATAATTCATTTCTTGAAAACCATACAAAATACTACAAATGATTATGTCGTTCTATTTTTTCCTTTTTAGCACAGTGAACATCGATATCATAATCGATTTTAAAATATTATTATAACATTTCGAACTAAAAACCATTATAAAAACTATCACCCGTTGTGCGGTGATCGTCAAAATAAATGATCGTTGATTGTAATCACGTATCCGGGTTCATTGATTCTGTCGTTGAATAAAAACTAAACGAAATATTTAAACATAATAAAAACTAAATCTTAAATATTGTTTGCGGTGTCTTTAGTTTTTTTTAAATATTATATATAATGGAAATGTAGAATGGAACCTGTTTAAGATGGAAGCTATTATTTCTTGTGTTCAAATTGTAAGAACATCTCCTTAACAGATAGTTTTGTTATTTTTAATTTTAGTAATTCAAATTGAAGTGTTTGTGTTTGACTTTTTTATATGGAATGGAGCTTTTTGGGTTTAGGCCTTATGTCATCTAATCGGGAGAATTCGCGAGCAAACGTGGTTGTGGGTTGTCGAATCACTCGTCCAAAAAAATACATATACATATGTATGTATGGTGAACAGATATATATTCAGAGTATGCATACCCCGCCAATCCCTCTTGGACAAGCGTGGTGGATTATTATTCATTCCTACAGAAATTGGAAAGTCGCGAAAGCACTCGCTTGTTGAATCCTTCATTTTTATTGAAATGAAAACGCATACAGTTTATTTAACGAAATATACCTGAATCGTTTATCCACGAAAGGAAAACTATTGTTTAAGAATGGCTTTAACAAATGATCACGCAAATATGTACCAAATAATTTTCCGTGAAGTGTAAAATAAACTTACACATAACATCGAAGGTAACAAAATTTAGCAACACGGTAATCATTTGCAAAATATTGTTAAACGTATCGTGGCAATAGTCACAGTGATTAGAACGAAAAACTAATCATTTAAAAAGTTTGCAATAAAATAGAAACTAATCATTTATAAAGTTTGCCATAAAATAGTACCTTAGTAAAATAATTTGCTGAAAGTATTTCAGCAAATTATTTTATTGATTATGCAACATTAGATTACTCTGATTTTTAAATCGTTTTTATTTTTTTAAAGTGATTGGGTTTAGTTATCCGTATAAGATAATACTTTATTTCTGAGCATAGAGTTACGGTTTCAAATCTCAAATCGAAACTAAAATTTGTTTCAAACAAATAATTGTAAAATACTTCGTAAGTGCAGGGTACCGGTGGGTGGGCCTCCTTACTTTCCTCTTTATCTCCTTCTTCCCCTCCCTTTACTTTCTTCTACCCCTCATATTATTCAGATACTAACCCTAAGGTAGGTAATGCATCGGCAGTGCTCTTAATGTTGCCAATAAGCGCCAGAAGATGCTCACCATCATGTGACCAGCTTGCTCATTTGCCTAAAGCTTCCTTACACATAAAGAGAAGAAGAATAAAATAGAGCTCCGTATACGGCGTTTAAAATGTATGCCGTGAAATTGTTAAATAGAAGATCTTTGAGCAAAATCAATTATTGATAACATAATTGTGTGAATAAGAATTAAATTTTTGAAAAGAAATCGAGCTTGAAAGTCATTTAAAGATCACGAACATGAGAAACCATCGAGTCTTTTCATTTTCCTCATACAACGCAAGGCAACAATGAGATATGTTGTTAGCCTTTATCGAAGAAAAATGCAACAGGTACATAGAAGCCGTTTAATATTCCCGTCAGATACAAGTTGTTGTGTGTACACGTCACGGTGTTCATCGGTGTAGATTAACGTTGAACCTTGGCCTGCGACGGTGGTTAGAAATAAAAGCACGACTATAAATATTTTATTAAAATCGATTTACATCTTTTTATAGCGCCAATTAAAACCACTTCTTGGATGGAATAAAAACTTGATGTGTTTTTAAACGAGACGGATGTTTGGAAGCGTTAAATGTTTAAAATAAACTCACATAGTTTTTTTTTTGAAACAACGCAATATATTTTCCTTTTCCGAAAGACTAACGCGAACCCAGGAATTATAATAATCGCCCCTGCCTGCCTCCGTTCCGTCATTTTGAAAACGTTTTGATAAACACATCATTTCTTATAAATTACATCCCTGTAAATTTGTTGTTTCTAAACTAACGTGTTTATTTATTTATTAAAGAACTAATTTATAAATTCATATGACAGTAAAGCAATCTCTCTGTCTCTTTGGAGACTTTCCACTTCTCAACCATTATCCACAACACCAAACACACCCCACCACTTGTGGAGAGTTACTGACGGCCGTTTTATTTTTGTAAGATTTGGTTTAAGTTTCCCGTAAATCCACTTCTTCCAGTAAGAAACACGCATTATTATTTTTCTATTTTGTTTGTTTGTCGCGGATCTTAATTAAGTAAAAAATCTGACTGTCCACATAGTAATGAATTTTCGCCATATAGTAATGAATTTAAAAGTAACGCCTGACTCCATTAATCAACAAATTTAGTGTTAAAAAAAATTTAAAAATCGTTCAACTTAGACGGAAAACAGCCAGGCTATTTTTTATTTCTTTATTTACTTATTGCATATACGTGTAGCCGAATACGAAAATGACCGAAGTATCAGTTTCAGCAGTATCTCAACATAGGCCAGCCTAGTGCGACCTACTATGCTCGCTCCAATTTCACCACATAGCTCAATAAAATAAATAAATACACTTTTGACAGTTAATTAAAGCTCTATAAAAGTTAACAATACAAATGATGAACTATATTAACGATGATTTCTAATGTTTTCATTTAGATTCACGATCCATACCGATGGCTAGAAGACCCCGACTCCAAAGAAACCAAAGAATTTATGGAGGCACAGAACAGAATAACACGGCCGTACCTCGACGCTTGCCCCGTAAAGGGAGAAGTAAACGAACGCCTCACCGAGCTGTGGAATTACCCCAAATACTCCAGCCCCTTCAAGAGGGGTGATCGCTACTTTTTCTTTAAGAATACCGGTCTACAAAACCAAAAGTAAGTTACTCTATGTATTTATATATAATTTATTTATAAATCTTGTCACGACGGCCGCTTGGATTTATTGTGAGCGTGCTTGACTTTTGAGCCAAGAGTTCTAAGTTAAAATGTCGGTTAAAAATAAAATTTCATTAAATAAAAAAAAATTCGGATTCCTGAATCCGGAATCCTTCAAGTATGTAAAGAAACATTGATTCATTGAAATAGAGTCAGGGCTTAGCTAAGATCGACTATCACTATAGCGTGGTAGTGTTCGAATTTCAATCGTTAATAAAATACTTTTTATTCATCCACTCAAATATCTTTTTTTTAAACTTCTAGTGGATAACACTTAATACAGATTTTAAACAAAATTATATAATATTTTTTGTTGACCTAAGTAGGAATTGACATTAGATTTTTTTTTATATAACTTGCTTTCAAAGCCACTTCTTTTAGTAAAATATACATTATTATTTTTCTGCTTTTGTTATTTATATATTGTGACTGTCCACATCGTTTCATTGGTTAAAGGAAGCCATACTAAATCAATACACTACATGTTTTATAAACACATTCATCGATTTATGGAAAGCGACTGACTGTTGTCAATTTTGTCGGCAGTGTCCTGTACGTACAAGACAGCCTGGATGGCGAGCCGCGGGTGTTCCTCGACCCCAACAAGTTATCAGAGGATGGCACGATAGCACTCTCCGGTAGTCGATTTACAGAAGATGGCAGCACTTTCGCTTACGGCCTTTCAGCCAGCGGCTCCGACTGGATCACTATACATTTAAAGGACGTTGCTACCGGTAAGATATATTGACACACATCCATTACTGAACACAGGCTTTTCTCAAGGCGCGTCACCAAGTCCGATCTTCGTCTATACGCATCCAGTTTCTGCCATCCTACTGTCTCGACAGAGACAGTCGCTGCATCTGACTAGGAACGTTCTGCTTACATTTTCTAACAAGTGTACTATGTACCTAAGTAACAAACTTGATCAGCTCACTGCCATGCGACTTTGGTTCTCTGTATGTAAGATACGAGTACGGAACAAATAAATCTATGGCATATAGGTCATTTAAAGTCGGGGTCTCCCGCAAATCCGCCTTGTACAAGATTTGTGGGTTAATGTTCATTCTTCCAGAAATTCAATTAACCCAAAGGTTGACTGGTAGAGACTTGATACTTCCCGGTATCAAGTTCACATGTGTACTGTACACATAAACGCAGGAACACGGGGTTTTCAAATAAAACTGACTTTCAACTTACACACATTTCTTGATCACAAGAAAATATATATTAACCCTTTCGGTACAGACGCATTCTACGTCGCGCCGTCCCCGCTGACCAAGCAGTCGCGGGAAGCGTCTGTACTTGCGGAACAAGTGCAAAATACTTGCGATGGATTACCATGGAAATAACATATATATTCTGGCCATGAAGAGTCGCGAGTGACCTAAGTCACTGTTCGTACATAACGAGCGTCAAATGTTGTCCGTGACCATAGTCACCGCTTCTACAGAGCGAGCGTCAGGCGTTGGGTGACTATAGTCACCGCTCGGACAGAGCGAGCGTCGGGCGTTGGGTGACTATAGTCACCGATCGGGCCGAAAGGGTTAAGAACATTTAACTTCAAACAAACATATGTTATGTGTAAGAAAGCAGAGAGAAGTGTAAATTGACAACTCATGTGCATACGAAAGGACATGATGTCCTATAGTTATTATATAACAATTATTTCTTTTATATTTCAAATTTTTAAATAACTAAAATTAAAACTATAAGTTTATTTAAAAAGGTTTTATTAATTTATATACAAAGGACAAACTTTCACTATAGTTCCCTATTTTTACAAAAAGAATCAATAAATACAATGGGGACCCTCGTGACGTGTAAAAAAATGTACTAGCGTGCTTTTTTAAAACACCTTACGAACGTAAAATAGATATAAAAATATCTATTTTACGTACTTTACTACGAGTAAGAAAGTAAACTTTCCTTCTACTATATACAGAATTACTTTATGACCAAGATTATGTGAATTTCTTTATTAAAAAACGTAGGTCGTGTCAGAACGATAATAAAGACTGAGGTATTTTCCTTAACGTAAATCATTGTAGCCTTCTATAAAGGCGATACTTACGATTGAAGTTAACACCGGTTCTTCGGTTAATGGAATATCTGCATTTAATTTTTATGTTGTAGGTCAGGACTATCCGGAGGTCTTGGAAAAAGTTAAATTCGCGTCTATGTCATGGACCAAGGATAACAAGGGACTGTTTTATTCAGTGAGTAACACAATTGTTGTTTTAGTAATATAAAAAAAAATTATACCGCTCATATATGTATGTCAGGACGCGGGCCCTCCTATTTCCTGAGGAATGGATATTACCCCCACGCTTGTCCAAGGCGGTTTAATAAGGTATCCAGTCTCGGAATATTTATTCTTATTGCTAATTCTTAGAGCTAATTACGTTGCCTACAGTTGTATGTTGCACACCTATATACATACACTTTTAAAAAAATATACATAAGGACAAAAATAAAGGGGACTTCCCCTGAAAACTGATCGCTATTCAAATCGACAGACACAAATTAAACTTAACAATCAAAATCAATGTTTATTATAAGATTAGACATACATTTTTGTGTGTAAATTTTTTCTTAAAGAAACTTTTGAAAGTTTCTTAATGAAATTCAAGTCATGACAATTAGTCACTTGACTTTTCATTGCTGCTACTTTAAGATTTCATTTTGCAATCCGGATAATAGCGAAACACATCCACACACACATCCGGATAAGTCTCCCCATAAAACACAAAAATATAATAAAAAATAAAAATAAAATAACATTATTGATAGTGTCGCTTAAGTCATATGAACGTTGGCATCTGCTAGGAATCCGTCCATAGAATACAAAGTTTTTCAAAAATTTACATTTGCAAATATAATGAGACAGTATTTTCACCGATTCATCTCCTTTTTGTCTTCTCCATTCTATTCCATTGTTATCGCGATAGCACGGACCAATCTCCTTCGTGTCTTCTCTATTCTATTCCATTCTTATCTTGACTGCGCCGATCAATCTCCTTCGTATCTTCTCCATTCTATTCCATTCTCATCTCGACCGCACCGATCAACCTCTTTTGTGTTTTCTCCATTCTATTCCATTCTTATCTCGACCGCACCGATCAATCTCTTTCGTGTTTTCTCCATTCTATTCTATTCTTATCTAGACGGCGCCGATCAATCTCCTTCGTGTCTTCTCCATTCTTATCTCGACTGCACCGATCAATCTCTTTGTGTCTTCTCCATTCTTATCTCGACTGCACCGATCAATCTCTTTGTGTCTTCTCCATTCTTATCTCGACCGCACCAATCTATCTCCTTCATGTTTTCTCTATTCTATGTGTCATTGGTGAAATTATCTGTATTATTTTGGTACTATTAAAAGCCATTAATTCAAATTAATGAATCAAAATTCATCAATCAAATCAAATCATTTTCAATACTAACGACGCTTCTAACATTAGCAGGAGATAATTCACCTGCAGTAGAATCCGGTGTTTTTAACATGGCAACGTAACGAATCACTTTAGTTCTCATTCTATTTAATATCGTTTCCAATATTGGTTCAAGAAATAAGTTGTGTGGTGGCGGGCAGCCAACCTTTTCCTTATAAAATTCCAATGCATAATTAAATAATGGTCTGAACAACTAGTTATAAAGATATACTGACGTGATATATCGTCCGTGTTATTTTCAATAATACCGATACGACGACTTTTTATTTGATTTTTAAAATGTTAATTATAAATATTGTTTTATTTTCATTGGCAAATTACAAAATTGTAGGTTCGCTTTCCTCGTATATTACCTTCCAGTATGAACAAAAATAGATGTTTCTTTGCCACGTATATGTTCTTAAAATATTAATCCGATGTTGAAAATGACGGCGACGTGGTTCGCCACCCGTCACGTCCTGATTCTCACGAGGGCGAAAAGCGACCAATGACGAGCCGTTTCGCTGCGATGAATGGCAGCGAATGGAGCTCTGTGGTCTCTGCCAACCCCTGCGGGGGATAGGCGTGAATATATAAAAAAAAATATTAATCCGATCGCGATGAAACTTATATAGATAAGTAGATGATCGCACACTCAGAGATATTTTTAAATTATCATACAACACGGCGCCAGAAATTATTGTTCGAAAACACGCTGAATTGCACTACAGCACAGCTCGAAACAAAATTTTCATCTGTACTACTTAGATGAGTGACCTACCTACTTACCTACTGTAGCGTGCCAGCCGTACTGCTTACGGCGACACCCGGGATCTTTAGGGGGTTTCTTCAAATAAAATTCTTCAAAATGATATTAATTTATTCCTACGTTTCATTTTAAATTTATATTATATATTATTCATACTTTTCACTTTACATTTTATATCTCAATATATAATATTTCAATCTTTATGCCGGGATGTCACCCACATGTCTATCCAAAAGACGTCAGTCGAACTAATTAATGCATTAGTTCGATGTTTTATAACAATTTATGTCTTTTCATTTTAAATCGGAATATTGCGAATGTCAAAAAAATGTAATACAATATAAAAGGTTTTAATACATTAGTGATACATTTATGAATGTATCACTACAGTACCTACTGTAGATCTACCTAGTCTATATCTAGTATGGTGCGTTTTTCCCGTAACTTCTTTTCACGAATCACCACTCTGTGAAATCAGCCACTTTCCGAACGGATACAGAACGGAACCGTCAAAAAACAAGCCTAAATATTTCTTAAAAGCTTAAAGCAGGTAGTAGGCTTGTTTTTTAAAGGTTTTAATATTGTTTTGGTTTGAAAATGCCGCCGAAGGCAGCTGGTTCCATAAAGTGGTGGTGCGTAAAATGAAGTTTTGGGAAAAACGCACCATACTGGATCGCCACTCATCCAGAAGGTGGGGATGAAACTTTTCCTTTCGGCGTGAGGGCGAGTCGTTCTTTCATTACCATCATCATTATAATGGTGTGTTTATGGCTGCAGCGTTACCCAGAGGCGACGGGAAAGACAGACGGCTCGGAGACCGAGGTGAACCGCGACCAGAAGCTGTGCTACCACCGCCTCAACACGCCGCAGTCGGACGACGTCATCGTGGTTGAGTTTCCCGAGGAACCCTTGTGGAGGATGTGAGTCATCATTTAGTGCAGCTATTCTCAACCTTTTTTACACAGCGACACACTGACATCAACATCAGCTCACGGCAATCCACTGCTAGGCATAGGCCTCACCCAAAGGGCGCCACCTAGCCCGTTCTTCGGTTACACGCATGCACTCTCTGGCAGCCGCCTTGCGCAGATCGTCGCTTCATTTAGCATTCATTTAGGTCTACCACACCATATTTGCCGAGACACGGCAGCACTCCAATTCAGCACTCATCTGCTCCAGCGATATATATATATATATATATATATATATATATATATATATATATATATATATATATATATATATATATATATATATATATATATATATATATATATATATATAATATATGTATATATTAACGAATATAAACCATATTATCGTTTGATTGAAGAAAATATACCATTAAAAATTTCAATTTGTTGTCTACAGAGGCGTTCATACGCGGATCCGTAGCGAGGATGGCCGCTCGTAGGTTTATTTATGTACCACTAACTATTCACGTATTTATCGCTGTTGACTGTAAAATTTAATTAGATTCATTACTAATTAGCTTACGTTCAATGATTACTATAGAAAGAGAACAACTCTATTTATTTTGTGATATTTACGCGTAGTATGATTGTAGTAGTCAACGGGAAATCAAGTGTAGAGAACGCTTTTATTCATTAAATCTAGCAGCATAATTCGCTCGTAGCATAATTACTATAATATATACCATCGCTTTTTTTAGCCATTAAGTAATAACTATTATGCCGCCAGTGTCAAGTAAAAAACAATAACATAAAATCTCTTGAAATGTAATTTAGAGGCAGTTTGTCGAGTTACGTATTGATAAAATGGTGGCATTTTTACCAAAACCTATGGATTTTTTCAGTCAACTTAAAAAGTCACGATATACGCACTTATTTCATATCACTTCACTGTATATTACGCCACCAAAATTGAACAATATATCTGATAATAATATAAGATTATGAAAATTAAATAAAAACACAACGTCACTGATGTAAGTTAGCGGGAAAAGTCCAAGCCAGCCGTCTTGCTTAGATCGTCGCTTCATCTAGTTAAACCGCGTCCACCCACTAGGTTTGCTAAGACGCGGTCTTCACTCTGGTCTGGTCACTTCAACTGGTGGAATACACAAATAACACTGAAGTCACTTTTATGAGGAGTGCTCAAAAGAATTTATTTAATAGTGGTAAAGCTTTTTTCTTTTTTATTTTTTGGTTGTCTAGAAGAAATCGCTATTAGCGATAAGACCGTCATTTTATATACAAATTACAATCAATAATTGTATAACTTTTTTTATGACATAGGAAGGCAAACGAGCAGGCGTGTCACCTGATGGAAAGCAATCAACGCCGCCCATAGACATCTGCAGCGCCATAGGCAGTGCGGAAGCTTTGCTGACCATTCAGGAAAGTGTCATTATGGAAGTGGGAGGGGGAGGATGTTGGGCCTCCGGAACTTAGCCGCTCACCGTACGAAGCACGATAGCTAAACTACCACTCAGATGCCGGTTTTCTGCGGGATTGTATACTTCCCCGGGTGAGCCGGCTCATTTATGCTACATACAAATATTATGCCATTCTTGACACAGTATTCGGCTGCAGCGTGGCTCTACCACTATAATTTATTGTACACCATAAACTTTGTTTACATGGACAATAAATTATAGCGTACAACAAAGAATATATCTATCTAAGTAAACGAACGTGCAACGCCATGTTCTTAACGGTCTGATCGTGTTATTTCTAGAGGTGCGGAGGTGTCTGACTGCGGTCGCTATCTAATCGTTTCGCCTGTAAAGGACTGCCGCGACAACCTGCTGTTCTTCGCCGACCTCAGCAAGACCCCAGAGATCAATGGACTGCTGCCCCTCACGCAGATCGTGCACAAGTTCGAGGCCGATTACGAGGTATGTTTCTTATCACAGCATTCTCATGAACAAAAACTATAAGGTGGGAAAACTATATGTCAATCGAGCTACATTTTCCTCGAGTTAAACATCCGCTCAAGTGCTCTATACTAAACTCAAAACATTCCTCGTTTTATGTAAATTGATTTCCATCCATTATTTTTAATTATTAAAAATGGTCAGAAATTATAGAAAATGAGGAAAAAAATCGCAAAAATTTTGCAATCATGGTTGCCAAAAAGCGAGTGAGCGATTAAACTAAGCCGAACTTCTATTATTCAAAAGATTTTAAAAAAATTGACATAAATAGTAATCTTCAGTCATGCTCTTGACGGTATCATAGCTGGCTTCAAGGAACCGATAAACGTGTCCATTTAATTCTCGTGGGTGTCATACGAGACGGCTATGGACTAGCCGATGGGGTGGGGGACGGGGTTGCCGATACACCGCAACTATGGATAAATCCCACCAGCTTTGGAGAGAACTAAGATCAGGCTGTTATAAACTATCCTCGGTGAGAGATGATCTTAAACTATTCCTTAGGCAAATTCCACAACAAACCGTTTTAGGGTCATGACAACTCACGTATTACAAATCTTGTAATATTGACTATAATATTACATATAGTGAATATTCAATAACATCTATTATTATGGAATTACACACGAATCACTCACACGACTGTCATAATATTGATTTTTTTAACGCAAATTAGCAATAAAATCATCCTTTTTGAAATTAACACTCCTATCTTAAAAGATAAGAAAATTTTAGTTATTTTAGATTATCTTTATATTATCAAATATGGTTGACAATCGTTGTCATAGAAAAGTGGTAATATTTTTAAGTCTTCTTTTGATGATTTTTACATTTTTACTTAAAATATTTATTAATTTTATTATATCTATAAATATTTATTAAAAACATTTATTTTATAATCAGTGTATTTATAAACAAATACTGCAGTCGGTTGTATAAGTAATGAAATAATGATTTGATTTGTTGATATAACCATTTTTTTTTTAATAATTTATCTTACTAGTAATTCTTCAGTAATTGGTTGGAAAGTATTTTATGCAAATACTAATCGAGCATTTAATTTGGTACTTAGTACATCACAAACGAAGGCTCCGTGTGCATATTCCGCACGAACAAGAACGCGCCCAATTACCAGCTGATCAAGATCGACCTCCACAACCCCGCCGAAGAGAACTGGGAAACACTGATACCTGTGAGTACACAAGGTCCTTATAATTATGTTCATGATTACTCATTAATGTGTTTTATATTTCTTTTTATTAAAAAATAGTTGCAGTTATTTCAGTTACAGTGATGTTGGCTCTTTTTATAATACATAACGTAGGCCCCCGTACTAATTAATAAGGCAACCGAATATAAACGGGGCTTCTGCTTCTAATGAAACTCTCTTCCAATTATGTCATGTTATGTATGATATCAGAGTATTCGAATGAAAGGTGCAAGTAAGAGGACAATACGATAGAAAGAGATGATTAAAGGGTGAAGTGAGAGTGGTTGTTGTGCGGTATAACGAAATTATAAGATCTAATGGTGTTAATAACGATGTTAACGTGGAAAAACTTTAAAATACATACGAAATAACTTTGCTAACCGACATACTAGTTTTTATACGAATGTGTTTTTATATACAACAATTTACTTTAATTTTCAGGAGAACCCCAAAGACGTATTGGACTGGGCCTCAGCTGTCGACAATGATAAACTTGTCATACACTATGTCAGAGATGTAAAGGTATAATAATTCAAATTTATATAAAAACTTAATGAAAATTGGCTACAGATAATAAAATACCAAATAGTTTCTTGAAGCCACGTCGAATTATGTAGAAATCTGATATATATTTTATATGCTCACTATCAAAGTTGAAATTAGTAGAAGACTATTTGTAGCAAATACATGCCATAGGCATTGCAGAAGTGTTTCCAGCCTTTAAAGAAAGTGCAGACTTGTTTTTTGAAGGTTCCAATGTCGTATCGGTTTGGAAAACCCCGCTGTTTTCACAGGGTGCGTGGATAGAAGTTCCTTGAAAAACGCACTGCTGGATCGCCACTCATCCAGATGGTGGGAATAAACTTTTTCTTGTGGCGAGTCATACGGTAGTCTTGAATTCATCGGCCGGAATTACTCCTAACAATCTCTCGGACCACTCCCCATTGAAATATCGATAGAATATGCTGAGAGATGAGATATCCCTCCGCAGTTCCAAAGAATCTAGCCGTTCGGTGATATCTTAGTTATCGACAGTACTTTCATTAGAAGTTGAACGTCATCACAATATGTGCTTTTTTTACAGAGTGTACTTCAACTGCACAGCATGAGCACAGGCGAACTGATGCAAACCTTCGACTTGGACGTCGGCTCCGTGGTGGGCTTCTCGGGCAAGAAGACGCAGACGGAGATTTTCTACCACTTCATGTCGTTCCTCACTCCTGGCATCATCTACCACGTAGACTTCACCAAGAAACCATACACACCCACCGTATGTAGTTTATTTATTTATGGATCATCAATAGGAGTTACAAAAATTATATCACTATAACCACTCAAATGCTTCATACTAAACTCAAAAAAAAATCGTTTTTTTATCTTAAGTTATTTCCATCCATTATTTTTAATTCTTAAAAATTGTCAGAAATTATAGAAATCGAGAAAAATTGAGACATGGATTGTTGGCAACCGCGGTTGCAAGACATCAAAGTTGGGCAACCATGGTTGCTTTTTCTGTATATATAAGAAATATTTTTTGTATATGTAAGATATGTAGATTTATGAAGTCATCAAATTTTGTTGTTTTTCAAGATGATTCGGTTGAAGTGAATGCCAATTGCCATAAAATAACCAATCATTGGATATAATAAAGACAATTTGGATGCAGTTTTCTAGTTACACAATGGACGTAAAAGAAATGATATCTGAGGACTTAATATCTTGGTTACATTTGTTAATAAAATTTTCTGGGATCGGTTGGATAGGATAATAGGAAAAAAAATCTGGGATTTGTATCCAAAAGAACTCTTTGCTGAAAAGTTAAATATATCAATTCAGTAAAGGGTCTTTTATTTATTTTTCACATCAATTTGTCAATTTCAGGTTTTCAGAGAGGTGAAAGTGAAAGGATTCGATCCGTCCCAGTATGAAGCTAAGCAGATATTCTACTCTAGTAAAGACGGCACCAAAGTTCCTATGTTTATAGTTTCCAAAAAGGTAACTATTACATTGTGTTAATATTTGTAAAACTATGTTGCACGCAAACAATCATATGATCATAAATAATTCAATGGGCCTTGGTTTTGAGCTTACTCTGACATGCCTATAAAAAAATCCTCTTCTTTCAATAAAAAAACGAGCAAGCCTGTGGTCTGATGATAAGTAATCACCACTACACAATTCCAAAGAGCAGAGATAAATAAGGACGAAACTAAAAGTCCAAACCTTCTCCCTTTCAAACCTTGGCATTCTAAGAAAAAAACCAAAAAATTACTAAACAAAGTGTAGTAGCAAATTCAACTCTCAGAAGATGTGTTTTTTGAGAGAGTGATGTTGATTGTTGTCATAAATCACGAAGATTTGTCATTTTTTTAGCATTTAGAACAATTTCTGTCGAAACTTTAAAAATATTAATTTACTTGTTATTGAAATGACACAAACTTTGTTACTGACGCATGCATACCCTTTGTTTACGTCTCGTACTTCTTGACCTGGTTTTTAACCAAAAAAATAATGATAATGTTAATAGAACCTCCCCCAAGACGGGTCGAACCCAGCGCTGTTGTACGGCTACGGCGGCTTCAACATCAACATACAGCCCAGCTTCAGCATTACGCGGCTCGTGTTCATGCAGCACTTCAACGGCATCGTCGCCATACCCAACATACGCGGCGGCGGGTGAGTGACGGATCATCGACATGGTATCGACATGACCATTCCCTAGTTGGGAGAAGTTGCCCTAGCTCCTATATGGGGCAAACGGCCTCGTTACAGTAGTGAGAAATGATCTCTTACTGCCAGTCTTAGTGAAAGCTATGGAAGGGGGTGAGTTTTCGTGGGAGGCCGGGGCTACCTTTTGTGAGAATGTGATGGCAAGGAAGGAGGAGGAATTTGTAAAAATGTGTGGAGAGAGAGAGCGCCGCCCGAACTGCGGTAGCATGTGTCAGCGTTTCCCGCAGTTCCGACAAATGGCGCAGAGAGGTTATTTACAAAAATGGGGCGGACAGAATGGCGACCACAGGGTCGGGTGGTTTCCAACGGTAAATCTGCTGCCCAGCGAGAATTGATTGACTAAAAGATACTTGACTACTCGACGGTAGATCATAAGACTTACAAATTGATTGTGTTACGGTTAAACGCACCGTGACGTCATACTTTATGGTCATGTCCGTTGTTATCAGTCGTGTGGTGGCGCTAGTGGTACGTACAATGTGACGTCACACAAGTGGTAAACAACTGGTAACTTTGAATGATAGAATAAGAAATGAAGATATAAGGGAGCGATGTGAAGTAAAAGGTGTCGTGACATAAGTTGAGAAAGGGATGCTTAGATGGTTTGGACACATAGAGAGGATGGGTGAAAGACGACTCGGCCAAAGAAATTTACGTTACGAATGTGGATGGAATAGTCGGTTGGGGAAGACCACGGAAAACATACCTTGACCAAATTGCTGAAGTTTTCAAGAAAGGCCAGGTCAAGAGTACCCTTAACCGGCGGGCTTGCATAAGGAGAATAATTAGTGTGGAGGAAGCAAGAGAAGTATGCCGAGATCGTAGCAGATGGAGGTCTGTGGTCTCTGCCTACCCCTACGGAAGACAGACGTGATGATATGTATGTATGTAAAACTGGCAAAACTATATTTATTTACTACAATTAAAGGATGGATGGTTGATAGCGATACACCACTCACAGCATTGTGTTGTCAACGTATCGTCTTTCCCCAGCGAGTACGGCGAGCGGTGGCACAACGCGGGCAGGTTGTTGAACAAGCAGAACGTGTTCGACGACTTCCAAGCGGCGGCAGAGTGGTTGGTGCAGAACCGCTACACCAGCCCCGGGCTGCTCACCATCCAAGGGGGCTCCAACGGTGGGCTGCTCGTCGCCGCCTGCATCAACCAGCGGCCCGAGCTGTTCGGCGCTGCGATCGTGCAGGTTGGGTGAGTCAGTCCGTGTTTTACACTATCATAGATCTAATTGAAGTAGCGCGTACTCAAGTCAGTCCATGCTTCTCACTATCACTTTTTTTTACGGTTTACGAAGGCAAACGAGCAAGCGTGTCACCTGATGGAAAGCAATCAACGCCGCCCATAGACTTCCGCAGCGCCATAGGCAGTGCGGAAGCGTTGCCGACCTTTAAACAAAGTGTCATTATGGGAGTGGAAATGAGTGGGGGACGTACTTCCATTTTCGAATTGCTTCGCTGGCCGGTCGTGACTTGTTTCGAATTTGTTTACGTAATACAACTGTGTCAAAACCTAAGAAGTCATTACCATTTTTTGGGGGCCCTCGACACCACGACTAACACCTGTTTGTGGCCCCTATGAAAAAACGGTTGAGTACCACTAATTTAAATAACGAGATGTTGTTTGTCCACAGCGTGCTGGACATGCTGCGATTCCAGAAGTTCACGATTGGCCACGCGTGGGTCTCCGACTACGGTAGCTCCGACAACAAGACACAGTTTGAGAACTTACTCAAATATTCGCCGCTACACAACATAATGGCGCCCACAGATGGTAAATTAATTTTGGTTCCTTGCTAATTAAGATATTCAGCCTCGCTAAAGACTAAAGAAAAATTTTCGGAGCTGACTGCACTAGTTGGTGAGGCACCCTAAGATGAAGACTTCGTGTTTATAATCTTATAACTCAACCTGTACTTTATATCTAGTTTATTAATGATCTTATAACTTTAACTACAATCATATTCGGAATTTTTCTTTAGCCGGGCGCAAACGAAAAATCGTCTAATAATGTAGAAACCCGCGAAATTTCTTACAACCTACAACCTTATCTAAAGACTTCGGCAATTTAATCAAGGTATGTTTTCCTTGGTCTTCTCTTACCGATCTTTCCATCCCATGCGAAACATAAATTACTTTTGTCAGTCGTTTTTCATCCATCCTCTCTATGTCCCAAATTATTTAAACATCCCTTTCTCTATTTTTGTCACGAAGCCTTCTATTACTCCGTTCCTTAATCTATCAACTTCATTCCTTATTCTATGAGTGGGGTTCCATTAACCTAATTACCAGCATTCACTCGCCTTTCAATGTTTACTGTAATAAATAAATAAATAACATTTTGTGTGTGTGTGTGTGTGCGTGTGCGCAGGTCGCAGTGAGTACCCGGCGACGCTGGTCCTGACGGCGGACCACGACGACCGCGTGGTGCCGCTGCACTCGCTCAAGTTCATCGCGGCGCTACAGCACGCGGTCGCGCACTCGCCCCGCCAGCACCGCCAGCACCGCCCCCTGCTGGCGCGCGTCGACACCAAGGCGGGCCACGGCGGCGGCAAGCCCACCGCCAAGATTGTGCGTATACACGTCTTTTATTGTATTACAGACGCGCTATACTCAACTTACGATCCGCCGGGCTTTACTGATTGACCCTTTTGGTGTTAGTTACTTTATTTTAAACCATTTTGAATTTCGCGCCGATAAGAAAAATTGAGAGCCTCCGACAGGTTGAAATTGAGAAACGTCGTGTCTGCCCTATGCCCCAACAGGGGGACTTAGGACTCAGAGAGAGAGAGAGAAGAAAAATTAAGAGCGCACTGAGTAAATACATAGGATCTACATAACGTATTATTGAGAGTATAAGAGTATTATTGATACGGTAATTTGCCATAATACAGGACAATTTAATTTTAATTAAAGGACATTTTAATGTACAGCAGACGTCATTTCAATATTTTCGTACGACATATATAGTGTTTGGATTAGCGATGTTTTTAGTACGTATCGCTTTGTTTGCTGGTAGTGACTTGTTTTAATATATTATGTTTACATGATACAACTGTGTCAAAACCTAAGAAGTCATTACCTAATTTTTGAAAAAAAAAATTTGTGGCCCCTATAAACAAAAAAGTTGGATTGTATGTATACAGTCCGAAGGGCGATTTACACCAGACAAATGCTCATTCTATCCCCACTCCATAACATTATTTTAGTGTAGCCGACGTAGAGCATTCTTTCATTGTAATTTTACTTACAAATCTGCACAATTAGTTCAGTCAATTCAATATATTCATCACAGTTCAATATATTACAATCTTCCTCACACAGACGCCATGGCGACGGTCATTCAACCGCGTAAGCGCCATGGCAATATATTTTGTTCCTTTGTGACAGAGATAACTAGGGACAGATCGTTGTACAAAATCGTGGTGCGTAACCGCATATACCTTTCTTCCTTTCTAAAGGATGAATGAATGACAACAAAACAAAATGTCATAAAAGAAGGGTATGTTCTTTTATAATTTAAACGCATTCTAAACGAGTGAAAATGTTCTTTTCGTTAGTCTTCTTTATATTGGAGAAGAGTGACAGAAAATATCATCCTTTAAGATGGGGAGTCAATAATTGTCTTATCAAGATATAATATATATGCGTGCATACGATTAACTTTTTAAAGAAATCTGTTTTCTCATCATTTCAGATTGAGGAACACACAGATATCTTATGCTTCATGACGCAGAGCCTCGGGTTGAAGTTCGTGAAGTAATCCGCGGTGCCATATGCCCAAATACGATAAGAGTCAAATAGTATTACCATGAGATGATTGGAAATAGTATAATATGTAAATATACAACCCCACAAGTACAGCCTGTTGATTACCTCGGGTCTTATAATGAGACTGGTGATATTGTTACGCATTATTACTATTTTTATTGAATAAACCTTGTTTTTATTTTTGAACAGTGTGCTTTATTTTACGTACGTCAATATTCCAAATTTTGTATCATGTACCAATACCAGGAAGGTGAAACTGCCATACAAAAGACAAACCTAGAAATTTGTGTGGAAACTAACGCCACCTGACGGTTAGAGGCACAATTCAGTTTTTCATTTTTATTAATTTCGTCACTAGATGACAATACTTGTAATTAAATAAAAAATAATGATCTACTGTCCATCTGAATATGTATGTCGTCTCAAGTCGTCACGTATGTGTATAATAATGAAATGGAGCAAAATTTTAATTATTCTAAAAGCTAACACGAGACAACTTCTTAAAGGTTACTGTATACTAAAAGAATGAATAATTCAAATCTTTAAAAACGTGTGCTCTAAACGATTCGTTGATTTTTTGTGAATTTGGAAAAATTTTACGACTTGGCTTTGTGATTCTAGTATATTTGTGACGCGCCTTTGAAATTGGATATCTGATTATGATATGTGTATTTGAAGTGTCGCCTTAAAGAGTTACTGATTCAATTTATACTCTAGCAACTGATAAATGGTGAAATTAGAATCTTCGATATAAATGACTCTTAAAAAGCTGATAAATAAATCTATTACGCCGTTTCATTTTATCAGAAGTTATAAATTGCTGTGGAAATACCATTCACCACATAAATGGAAAAATTCTATATAATAAATATGCGTAGTGGCTGGCATAAAATGGGTTGATTCGTTTAATTAGTATAGTATGTTCTAGATATTAAGTACTAGATCAGACTCTGTCTGCCATCTAATGAGTTTTTGGGTACTAATTACGCCCTCTGGTGCCCAGGGTACCATATGATTTTCAGCTTTAGAGGTGCGCATCTATAATAGTGGCGTATAATCTGAGATGTAACTGCACAGGATAAACTTTAAGTGCGTAAAATAGAAGGCAGTCTCTCATTTACATATTTCTTTGATACAAGACGATTTTTACTTTAGTATTATCAACAACAACAATAATCATGTCTTGAGTTGACAGTCAATACACACGAACAAATAAGACAGATTTTAAACCTTGTATGCTTTTTCACAAAGCAGGCTCTTTACACTTTTTTAGGAGTTCAATAAAAACACGAGTTCGATATTTTTAACCTTTATTTTTTTTTTGTCTTACAGTGTTTTTCTAACAACACGAATTTCAGTTGGGACTTGCTTCACCCATATAATAAAATGTATTAGTTACTTAAAACATAATAAAATAAATAAAAACACTTCTTTAATGCCCTTGTGGCGTTTTCTTTATCCAATAATGATTAATTTCTTTATGCGCTGTCACTTGTGCAACACCCAACATGAAGAAATTGTCTCAATGGCCTCGATTTATAATCGTTTTAACAATAGTAACATATGAGACGCTCGATTACGCTAGATACACGATACTCACTTTATTTAAACCTTATTCAACAGTTAGAGCATACGACTCGACCTCAAGATCTACTGATATAAAAAAACCACGTTATTTTACCATTAAGTAATGAAGTGAAATTCATCATCAGACCCATTACAATGAAATGTACAATCATCAAGGTACATTATTAACCACACAAACGATCGGTCGACGGGTCCCTCCGGGAATACGATATACACTTACTATAATCGTACCGATCAAATGTATCTTATTATATTTTATTAAATACTTAGAAAGATATATTATGTGATTAGTCGAAACTTCTACAGATACTAATTAGTTACGGATAAAATACATTAGATATAAGTTACAGATCCTAAAATTAACAAGCAACCTTACTTAGCCTAGTTATATTGGGAGTCAAATGTCGCTTTTGTTTCTAAAATGGTGGCGCCCTCCGTGGCGAGGAAGGAACAATAAAATTCGCTAGAAACCGTCACACGTCGAAACAAAAAGTTTCGATAAATCGGTGTTCTTTTTCTCGCATACAAAAAACTACAAGATAAAATTCAAGTTAAGATACGCTTGTATCATAACGTTTCTTATTTCAAAAACATTTTTTTTTTTACATTCAACATATATTTATATTTTAAATTAAAAATTTATCCATAAACAATAATGGTGTGTCACGTTGAACTAATGTACAACGCAAAGGCATTTCTGCAAAACAACAGCAATCAATCGGAGACGTCCACACCCCACGCAGAGGTGTGGATTCGAGCCTCGGGGATGAACCCCACTGCTTCTGCAGAAACAATGGTGTTAAGTCCTTAACAGAGCCATCTACGGAATGTTGTCTGCACTGATATGTCCCACAACATCCTAATGGGCAGTCGGGCTCAGTATCGATGTGACTAGGAAGTTTGGAGCCCTTTCTACTGGTTGGCGCTGCTTGCGCATGAGTTGTCTCAAATAAATGTATTTCAGAAGGCCTACGAGCTCTCTTGCCTTGTAACCACCGAATAAAACTGTCCGAAGCGGCTCTTAATTTCATCCGTTTACCTCCCGAGTGTGACAGTGCGGTTCATTGACAAGTGTCACGTGACACAGATTGTTCACCCGAATGTATGGAATAGTATGGAACATCATTTCTAAGTTCATATGAAAAAGCATTGTTTTTTTTACCAGGGTTTTTCACACTGATTTCAAACACGCTCGCTGCCCGAAAGTAATCTAGTTAAAAGCTAAAATTACACATTTCATAGCTCAGGGTCGGGGTATACTATGCAAACGCTCACTCGCTAGAGTGTACTTAAAAACCGAGGCCACTTGTGTCGCAATCGCTGCACGCCGCGCGCGCGCCGCCGGCCGCCGGCCGCCCGCGAGCCGAGCGGCGCGCGCGCAACCAACTCCTCGGCGAGGTCGCAGCGATTGCTACTTTAAGCTAAACTAACGTAATGTACACCATGGCCGCATGATGTAACGTTACCGTTCGTCGGGACGCCGGGCCGTGCCACGCCCCATTACCTGTCTACATCTCTTAAGAAGAGTATAGACGCCGCGTATTGAGTTTTCTGATGTGAAACATCTTATTGCGGCATGTGGAGGTGAAATGTAGACCGAGGCGTCGTCTCGATTCAGGCTACGCTCCCCTCAACTCGACTGTATACAGCGACACATACACGTGGCGTTAAGCACACGATAGAGACCGTACCGTCGTCAATGTTTCACATCTAATAGGAGAATTAAAATTTACACGAGTAGTATTTTGTTGTGCACGAGTAAATGTGCAATTGCAGAAAGAGTGTTCCCTTAATGTCAGAAATAATACCATAAAGTCTACTAAATGGACTACTGGGTTATTAATTTAATAAATTCAGTCTAGTAATAATTTGAATATAAAATATTATGTCAGTTAACTTGCAAATAAAACCTATACACAACATATAGTACATATAATACTGTGTTTACTGTACTGTAAGTTTTGGTGGAAGTTTTATAGATATTTGATTAAAAATGACTGAATGAATTAACGAACGTTAAAAACGTTTAAATCTAAGTATATACAAAAATCACAAGGATTGTGATTTTTGTACCGTGAAGTGATTCGCGTGAACCTACACACTAATAGGACAACTAACCACAGTTACTTCGAAAATAAATTTCTGTACAGATTTCTCTCACGAAAATAAACTTAGTTGATCATTTTTCGTAACACGGCATTACTAGGATTTATTTGAATTATTTATTTTATTAAATTTTCTAAATGAATATATAAAAAGAAAACCAAGGTGCATACTATAGAACTGAAGGAAGGCTTGAATCGAGAAAAGGAATTGCTACATCAACACAAGTGACATTTGTTTTACGGATAGATAAAATTAATAAACAATATATATTTTTTACTTGCTAATAAATTCTAGTATAAAAGTATTATGCTATGCTACTAAATCATCAAACAAGTTATGACAGTCAGATTTCAGGTTTATATGTGGTTTATATGGATCACAAGTATCACTCATGTTTCTCAAGTTGCGCTACACTGCATCACCAGGCGGTGGCAGAAAATCAACTTCTATGATCAGTGAGTGGAGTTTTGACTAATCCATCGCCTATTGCGATCTATACGTACTGTTAATTATGTAATAATTTAATGTGTGTTCCAGAGGGAAATTAATTAATCGATCTACTATTTGCATTGGCGTCCATAAACTAGATATACGTAAAATATTCGATTGCAATGGGGTCGTGGCACTTGGTTCAGGCTGCACTGTCGCGTCCCAACGAACTGTTTTGGTTTGGCTTCACAGCCTCCCTCTGTTCCTTCAAGCTATTCATCTTACTTTTAATCATTTATTTGAAAATGCTCATTTTAATGAACGATGGACTTACTATACCACGTAGTCACAGCTAATAATTCTGTCACTATAAGACATGTGATAAAATGAAGAGTTTTCAGTGAGCTAATCGTTTTCAAATATAAGTAAATGAACATCGTTCGTGGTCTACAAATTTCACATCGAGCGTTATATCGAGTATAACAAAAAAAATATTTGTGATAAAATCATAAAAATAAAACTTAGATAACTAGGACGATAAACGTTGCAAAACTCGAGATCCAATCAATGCGATTTCGAATATATCATAGCTTGAAATATAAAACACTACGTCGTGATAGTACAATCATCAATCGGTGTCGACATAGTCGATGAAGTCGTCCCGAACCACTTATTTCGCGCCGTGAAACATTCACACGAGTAATATAACAATTTATTTGTGAAAAGAAACGCAGACGAACGTAGTTAGTGGATGATTGTTGTGATACTCAACGAAGTGTTGCGCCTCACTCGGGGATTCCGTTGCTGATGACTCCCGATTTGGATCCGGAAACGGGCAAACTTTGTATTCTATAAAAAAATATATAGATTATTGTTCATACATACATACATACATACATACATTGTTACACATACATGTGATTTTAGTATTTTCATAAATACGACAAATTGTGTTTGGATTAGCGATGTTTTGCATTGGGTATTTTTAGTTGCGTATGGAGCGAGTGAGACCGCAAGACTCCCCTTTTCTCCGCATCCATATTTTCATGTGAGTGTAGCTTTGTTTGCCGGTCGTGAATTATTTTGAAATTATTTACACGAAACAACCATGTCAAAACCTAAGAAGTCATTACCTAATATTATTTTTTGCGGCCTTCGACACCATGACTAGCAGTGTTTGTGGCCTCTATGAAAAAAAGGTCGAGTACCACCGAACTAGCATATATGTACGTTTGAGATCAATAGACATATGTACTCCGATCACTGATGATAAGAATAGATGTTAACCCCTTAACCTACGATGTAGATGCGAAGATGTTGGGCCGAAACCGTATACAAGCTCGCGCAGCGTTTTGCGTGTTTATTCGCACGATTTGTGTGACACGCTGATCGGGCTAATCGTAAACTCATACATGCACACATACATACATACATTTTGCGTCTACCACAATTATCGCATCAGCCTGTAATGCATATCAAATATTCCGCGTAATATTCACTTCTGGCCCGATCACCGTACGCAGGCTATACCCGTAATGCTTACGTTTGGCCTGACCATCGTACGCTAATGCTTACGTTTGGCCCGACCATCGTACGCGGGCTATGCCCGTAATGCTTACGATTGGCCCGACCATCGTACGCGGGCTTTGTCCGTCATTGTAGATTAAAGGGTTAATGAAGAAGAGTCAGACAACGAACCCGGCTGCGGTGTGTGCGGTGTGTGCGGTGTGTGCGGCGTGTGGGGCGTGTGGGGCGTATGGGGCGCGTGGGGCGGCGCGTCGAGCCCCATGACGGCGAGCGCCCGCAGCGCGGAGCGCGCGCACTGCTCGTGCGAGTGCGCGGTGCTCGCGCCGCCGCCGTGGCACATGACCGGCGGCTCCGTCGACAGCGACACCAGCGACAGGTACTCGCCGTGGTTGCGCTGCGGCGACACGAGACAACCAACATCAATACGCGTTGTGTGTAACACTAACCTCTTAGCCCTTAATATGGCAGAAAAAAAAACCTTACATTTTTTTTTAAATTTGTGAATAATGTGTTTTAGGATATTTAAGGACCTTGTAAAAAATAATAAAAAATCATGTTCTTCCCCCTTTTGAGAAAATACATGTACTTTGTGGCGGCAAACATTACTAAAGTAGGGTAATAAAACAATATCGTAAAATTAAACTTTATTTCGTGTGAAAATTGAGGAAACAATTTCTGGAGCTTTTCCCCGTTTCAAAACATAGTCGTATATTGCATAAAATGCAATATACACCGTTTTTTGGCAGTACCTGCAACGACCCTCATCCATAGTTGAGGGAAAATGACCGACATTGTCGTATTTGACATTAGTTTGATTTTAAAAAAATCGAAGAGCGTGGTTTCGCGGGCATTTTTAAGTCACCAGTGACATTTATAGTGTTTCCAAGTCAACATTTTTTTTCTACTAAAAATATTTGAGTTGCCAAGTAATTTAAATTTAATTGCCATAAATAAATTACAAATTTGAATGACTTGGATTTTTTTAAAGTTTGTGTTCGGTGTAGGGGACTTTATCAAATTAAGAGTTAAAGCCAAATTATATGTGTAGTGCGTCGTTCAAAAAGACGACATAAAATCGCGTTATAAGAGTAACACTTTGTGAGTAACTTTTAGGAAGGTTTACTCTAATCAAATCAGTGCTTCTCATATAAGATACCTTAGGAAAATCGGAGAACTGCACGGTAAAGCCAAGCAGCTGTGACAGGTACATGAGCTGGTCCTTGGCTCCGGGTGTGTTACCGCCCGACCCGCCCGTTGCACTGGACTCGCTCACGCCTGCTGCAAACAATTAAAATAATAACAATATAAACATACATTTTATTTTTATCTTATTATTTACCAGCAAACCTTATCCTGATAATAACAAACAAAAAAAGAATTATCTAATTTGTCGCAGTGGTTCTGAAGTTATGCTAATTAATATGCTTAAAGATAATTTTCAAAAGATTTTTACAGAAAGACGGAAAAAAATAATTTTTCTCTTTTCCGTCATTTTAAATCGCGATATAACCAATAGATGGCGTCATTACTATAATTAACAAAATAAATGTCAATATTGATAGAATGCCATTCATTCATATTCAATTACCGTTTCTTTTGTATTACAAAAGTAAAACTTTCTTTGTGTACTTCATGCTGTTCTTTCCTCTGAAGTTTCATGTGTTTTCGTCGACGAGGTTCCTCGTGATAACAAAACCAAATGGATACACCACCCATGCTAAGCTAGGGGGGCAGGTAGTACAATAATATAAGTATTGCATATTAGTTTTGCTACTTATATAAATTAGTTTTCCTACAATTTTAATAGAAACACATCATGAGGTACGAAAGCAAAAGTGGCTGTGTAGACCATAATGTTCCTAGGTAAGTTTACCGTTGCCGTTGTGTTGCGGCGGTTGCCCAGTGCGCTGATGGTAATCCATCATCAGCACGCCTGGCACCGGCTGACGGACCTCATTGTTAGCACCGCCCCCTGTTGCAGTTTCGTTTTCCTGTCACAATCATATAAACACACAATTGTATTTTTTAAATAATTAACAATGTTTTCATAATACTAGAATCTGGATACTTGACCAATCTTTCACAATACAGGCTGTTCGGTTATGGAATTTGTTGCCGCTGGAGATGAGAATAGCGAAGTCTCTCCCGATTTTCACAAAGCTTGTCGAAAATAACTATTTTTATAAATATGTATCTTTGTATTTATTCATTTTTTACTTACGGTAAACTCATATTTATATATACTAATATTTTTACTTATGGCTATTAACTTTGTTTATTAATAGATAATTAAAATGTTTTCAAACCGTGTAACGTACATTTGTCGTTACATAATTTGAAAGTGACATGCTCATATTTTGATAATAAAATAAATTTAAGTTACTTAAAAATAAATAAAAATATTGCTTTTTATGATTTCGATAAGAGAAAACTACCTTTTCGCTGTAACAATATATTTTAAAG